>QOCX01000207.1:197638-208693 GCA_005959815.1 Sarcophaga bullata
TTCTCGAGTAATTTTTCTGAATGTAAACATCTGATCAGTTGTAGAGTTTACTCCTAGTAAACCCAAATTATACGAACAAATGATGGATAGTTCCACTCTTCCACAAATAATAGATGACAAAATCTTCTACTTCTACTTTCCACTCACTATTTTAGTTAGGGTTCTCTAGTTTCGGTGTTCAGTATTATTCATATCAGATAGAAAAAACTGGTGAAAATTGTTTCTGCTGCTTAGAAAACTTATTTATTAACAGTTGTTGCTTTTCGCGCAGTATTGTTTGATGCGTTTTGAACAGTTCGTCACAGAATTATTTTTTCCCTTCAACTCGTATTTCCCAAAATAATTTTGGATATCAAAACTAAGTCAATAGTTTAAATTGTATATTTATAGCAAAATGAGCTTGATCTGGGACTTGAAGTGTTCTTTTATATTTATTCGAAATTAATTTCTCTCAACGAAGGTTACTTGTAAGATGATGAACAAAATACACTCGTGAAATGGTATTTCCGACATGGAAAAACATGACATGTAGCAAAGCGAAATGCACAAAAAAATACATCAACGACATTATTATTAATTCATTTAAAGAAAAAAAAAGAGAGTGAGAAGCAGAGAGAGAGAGATAGATATATAAAAAAATAAAAATTTTATATGGGTCAACAAGAGATTGTGTTGTAAATAAAAACTAAATAGAGTGAACCATATCGAGGTGTTCTATCTTTTTCTTTTTCCAATTTCGATTTGGTCACTATTAGGCTTGAATTAAATTAAAAATAAAAGGTCTTTACATGAACAAGGAGTTCAAAATTGAAGCTTCGAAACTTTTACGATAAGCAATATAAGAAAAAATCCACGCAAGACTGGAAAAGGCGTGACTTTTCTAACGATTCTTCTATTATAGACGGAATAAGCAGTAGGGACCAGTAGACCGAAGATCTCTCGCATTTCTCAAGAGCAAAATTTTATAATTCTGCAGATGATGGTGTATCCAATAGCAGTTCGGTCACAGTCAGGGACACAGATATATCATCCGGAAAAATGAAAAGAGCTAAATGAACTTGTTAAAGAAGATCTTACTTGCTTAGTTAACCTGGTATTTTCTGTCAAATAATAGTGGTTGAGAAAAGAATCCGAAAATTTTTTCCAATTGATAGAACAGAATAGTTACTAGACACTGGATGGCTATATTTCTTATATAGATGGCGCTCTAGCATCAATTGTAATTAAACTTGTTAATCAGGATCGGAAGAAATATTTTTTTTATTTTGTTGTGATCAAGTTGTCTTGACAAGGGGTTTGAACCACAGATTCGCGTCTTCAGTACTTTTTTGTTTATTTCGTTTTATTCGAGACAACTTGGCTATGCCTTGAATCACTCGGAATCGTGTTATCCAACTAGCTGACATCAATCTTCTATGCGATCATTTCGAGGAGCAATACAGAAAAGAAAAAACGCACTAAGTTGTGGAAAATTCATAGACTTTGTATCATATTAAAAGAACAATGCTTCCATAGTTATCATATTCATCGAAGCAGATCCTATGCAGATTTTTCTTTTCCGAAACTGTACACCCTAAATAGAATATATAGTGTAGAGGGGAGTAAATTCTTAGCAAAACACCTTCAAGAATAGATTGAAATACTACTGACACCGTAAAATGAACTCTAGTGCTTAAAGAAAGATAAGGTTACCTTATATTTTGCAGCCAAATTAAGTCATAAAATCAAATAAATTTTGAAGTATTGAAGCCTCTGCAGTAGCAGCCTAGTAGGTAGTGTGTTGGCTTATTAGATGTGAGGCCATGGTTCAAACACCAGATTAGACATTTCCCAGGAAACAAAATATGAAAAAGAAAATGTTTCTTCAGCATCTTCTTTTTTCAGCAGATTTCTTGCAAGAACTTTGAGAGTAGAAATAATTGCAAAGAATTGTTTCTCAAAAAATCTGTCGTTCGGAGTCGACATTAAACAGTTGAACCCGGCACTCATGTGTAAAATTAACACGCATAATATAAATGATGTGAGAAGCTAGGTAGTAATTCTGCCTGAAGGGTTGTAATTGCCAATTATGTTATGTTAGGTGCGTGTCTTTGCTTAGTATAGTGAATATTTATTTGTAATAACAACAGAAAGCTCTATCAGCAACATATTCTAATCAAAACTTAAATTAACTGGAGAGTGTTAATTAGTGGACATTAGAAAAAAAAAGTTATAAAATTTTAAAGACAAAATTAATACAAAACGAATGCATTAATTACGATTTTAAACTCTATAAATACAGAATATCATTCAATAAAGAAATTTAAAATAAACTTCAATCAACATTTGAATAGGAAACTAGAAATGGGCAAGAGTTTACAAGCATTTTTATGGCATTAAAATATAAACAAACAAAAACAAAAACAAAATAAATAAAATAAAAAACAAATAAAATATTTAATTTTG
The DNA here is from genome assembly GCA_005959815.1 of Sarcophaga bullata. Lineage (NCBI taxonomy): Eukaryota > Metazoa > Arthropoda > Insecta > Diptera > Sarcophagidae > Sarcophaga > Sarcophaga bullata. Next base: position 200,084 of record QOCX01000207.1, read on the forward strand.
GGACCGAATATAAATAAATTCAAAATAATTAACTGAATGAAACTTTCTCTGCATGAAGTTAAAAGAAAACCCAGCCGTGAGTCGAGCTTTATTGCTTTTCGTTTGCTTTAAACTTTAAATTAAGGCAGACCCATTAAGTACAATATGAAAATGAAAATTCCAGAAAAAAAGGGTTTCAAAATGAATAATTTTTAAGAACTTTTAGCGGCATTTTTCTTTGTTTTTTTTTTTTTTTTTTGTCGTCTTTTGTCAAATTATTCCTCATCAAGTGAGCCAATTTTATTTTTAGAATTTTCTTATTGAAAGGCCAACATTTTTCTTTTGTTTTGTTTTGTTTTTTTTTGTTTTTTTGCTATTCACAGTTAAACAGTACGACCAGTAAGTTTATTATTGTGTTTCCATTTCATTTTTCATAAATTTTACATTCTTTTTTGTTTTTGTTTTCTTTTTTTTTTTTTGCTTTTCGCTGTCAAATTAAATTTAAAATGAAAATATTCGCTAATTGCTAACGACATACTGTAAAAAAGGGGTAACAAAAACGAAAATGTCATAAAATGGTGCCATGAATAATTTATGTCAGCATAAAATAAATCCTTAAATAAAGTTTGAAAATAAATCTCTGAAATGGTTTTTTGGATATTGGTATACATAAAGTAATGGCAAGTAACGAAGAATACAATGCTGGTCATAGCCTCAGAGTTGAGCAGCATCTTAAATCTCTAAATATTTATTCTCAGTCAGTATTAACGCAATTCAAGTAGTCTATGAAATTCATTGTCATTCGTTCATTGCTGTATAACGATACTGAAGTATTGCCACTCCTTGCTCTCGATCTGTATAGTATTTGAAAGCTTATAGGCCTGGTGAGCCATGATAACATCATACAATACATACGTATTGAACTGGAAAGTAATTCTATTTTGTACAAACGCCCAATTATAAGGTTATTCTTGCATAGGCTAACGAAAGCCTAAATTATTGCCCTATTAGAGTTCTAAGAATAAGGTTGTCACAAATTCGTCTGGCATGAAAGAAAAGAAAACACGATTCTCTGTATATTTTTTATATTCTCTGTAGATTTCACCCAAACTGTTTACCATTTCATAAACAGGTTTTGACCCTTTCGATGGCTTAGGTGCTCCTTTCCTGGCAAGTTCATTTGACTGTTTATTTCTCTGAATTTCTGTAGTACAAAGAGTCCAGCAAAGATTGATTATCTTATCTCCATTCGGTTCAGCTTACTCAGACGGACCTGTACTAATTTTAAGTCGGCTTCATAGGATTTAAATGCCTGGATGTTGGCTTGACTATTAGATGGTATTATTATCATCTTATTATTATCACTATGTCCTGCGCTTGCATTTGCCAATTTGAATTGTATCAATTCCTAATGGCGTCAACTTATGCTTGAAAAATGTCTGCTATTTTTTCCATGAGTTTTCCAATACTATACTCTAGGTCTAAATATGCTCGCTTCTTGTTCCATTACTGGTTTTTGATATATCCGTGCTCACACAGAATTGTCCATTCCTTCAAAGAGTATATGGTCTTCGAATTGTTCTATTTACCTCTACTATTCTGTCTCGTTCGAAAGTAATTCCCATAATCATACAGTATTCTGGTTTTATTCAAGATGTAGTTAGGAATGAAACTATCAACCACTCTGTCTGTAAGCATATGATGTATTACCATGCAGAAGGGACTTAAAGATTCTTTAGGATAAGATGGGTTCTTTAATGCTCCATGTTGACGCCAGTCTCTGTACTTCGTCCACCTCAACTTGAGCTGTTGTCAGTTCACTATGCCAATATGAATACAATACAATGGTCCCATAGGTAAGCCTTTAGAATATGGCCTATAGAATATGGACACATGTTTAGTTTATATGCCTTATTATCCATTACCAATAATATCTGGCTCATCTTGTTAACATCTTGACATGTTTTAAATGCTTTCTATATTAAATATCTCTAACGCCAACGACCACGAGCGTGTTCTAGTTAGCACGTTTCGCTGGTGAATATGAGAGAATTATGGTAAATCAGACAGCCTTTTCGGTAAATTATGGAAGACTGCGCATCACAGACATTTAAATAAAATTTGTTGAAATCATCAATCGCTATGAAAAAAGAACGTGCAGCTTAAAATGTTTTAATGAAAAAAAAAGACAAAGTTTAACTTATTGAAATCAATTGAAATAAGAAAATTCTAATACGCTCAGACTCCGAATTTAAACGTGCGTTCAAGCGTGCCTACAAACAGGTATATTCCTGCTAATGTCTATTTTCCTTTATACTCTTATCCTCTGTATTCATAAATTTAAACAATTTCTATTCATTCTAAAACTCAAGACTGTTTAAAATAAGTAAAGTAGCTTAGAAATAATCTTAGTTTTAATACGTTTTCCTTAACATAATACCTTATCGTATGGATTTATGGAAATTCTTATACGTTTTAAAAAGGAATTCAATAAGTTTCTCAAAGATTTTTCTAAATCTTAATGCATTTTCTGCTACAAATATGAAGCTGCCATAAAGAGAGAAAAATTTCTATTTTACCTGGCTACTTATTATGTGTTTTACTTTGGCTACCTGTTTGAAAATTGCTGTACTATCACCGCGGGTATCTATGTATAGTACATATGCCTAATATCTTAAAACTCGAAAGGATAAAGAACATTCGAAAAGAAGATTTATTGGCATCCTGAAACGTATTCTGCTTGTTGGCTTGCTTTCCATTTTGTCCTCGCCTTCGTCAGTATCGTTGCACTTACGTACGGACTATGTTTGATAATTGAGTTGTTAATGGCAAGCGCGTAAAAGTAGTTGTTAACAGTGGTGTTTTTAGGTAACAATAAATAAAGGATTCTACAATTTAAAAGAATAATATGTGAAGATTATTATGCAAAATAAAATCGAAAATAAATGAAAGAAAAAAAATCAAAGTAATAGCTGTAATCGATTGAATATTGGTGTATCGATGCTGTAGTAGGTGATATTAATAATGATGCAAGATAGTAATGCAACTCAATAATAGGAACTCACCAAAATTTTTTTAAATTTTATTTTTTACAATTACATAAATAAAACCAATTATGCATTTTAAAAATAAAAATATTGAAGCTGAATAACAAATTTAGAAAAAAAAATTATCGAATAATATTGCTTTGTGGAAACAAATAAAAATTTTGAAAGTAATGCCTAGAAAAATGCATAAGGCCTTTCATTATTCGTTTCTTATCATTAAATTTAAAGAAAAGAAAATTTGTGTGAGATAGCATCGATCATGATCTATATGTGGACGATAATAACTACCGAATTTCCCCTCCGATATTTCTGCGTAGAGTCTATCCGTAGTGTCTAATTTTTCAGTGGACTCTGGCCATAAATCAGATTAAATTATGGGCGGTTAGCATGAGTTATGTTGGTTTTTAAGGAGCACTATGGTTTTTGGTTCATTCGCATATATCTGCGTAAATTGGAAAAGAAAAAATCTATCATGTTCAAAGCATCTTCACGTAACCATGACCATGTTTTCAAATCGTTCGTGCAAGATATTCTGTGTCGTATGAACTGTATGCTACATAGCGCCTTCCTATTGAAACCACATGTCGATGGTGTTTAGGTCATCCAATTTTGGCCAAAAGAAATTTATAATCATCAACCTATAATGCTCGTCTTGCCCAGTTCTAGCTCGGCCATTGATGTCCTGAAAGAAATATTGAACAAAATAGTGATCTTTTCAGAATGCATTGAACACTTTTCGATCGGTATTCGACAATTCAAGTTTAGTTTGTTGAAAGGGTACGTGACTTCAACAAGAAATGGTTCTGACCTCTCAAAATGATTTGGCTGAAAGTTACTGTCAGTTGCCATCTACTTCAGAGTCCAATCAGCAAATTCAAGTCGTTGTTTATGGCCTGAATAAATGACAAGAAATAGAAACCATTTTGAGCAGTGCTGCCATTCAAAATAATTTTTCTGAGCTCAAACATTTTCTAGAATTTTGTTATCTCTTCCAAGAAAACAAAGAAAAGCTATTTCAGTGTTTTCGATGTCCGTATATATTTGAGAGACGATTTGATCGTTCCGATACAATTTCTATTTGCCAAACCATTGCTTCAGGTTTTGAAACAACAAATAATAATGAATTCGAATGAATTTCTTCATGATATTCTATAAATTACTATTTGCGTCTGAAATCACGACAGATTTTTGAGAAACTTTTCATGGCAATTTTATTTACTCTCAGAGTTTTTGCAAGAAATCTGCTGTAAACTGTAGGACCCACCACTCATGTATAAAATTAAACACATACAGCATAAGTGATGTGAGAAGCTAGGCCGTTATTCTGTATGTGTAACATAACATAACTGGCCATTACAACCTCTCAGTCAGGATTACGGCCTAGTTTCTCACACCACTTATGTTGTGTGTGTTAATTTTTATACATGAGTGACGGGACCTACAGTTTAAAGTCGACTCTGAACGAGAGATTTTTTTTTGAGAAACTTTTCATGGCAATTTTATTTTACTCTCAGGGTTTTTGCCAGAAATCTGCTGAAAGGAAGCCGCCCAAGAAATATTTTTTTCATATTTCGTTTTTGATGTCTGACCGGGGATTCGAACCTTGGCCTTTCGTCTAATACACAACACACTACCTACTAGACTACGGCGTCTTATTATGTTATGTTATGTGCCTGAAATCACGCAGTAATTTAACATAAACTAACTGAGGGAGCTTCTGCTACTGGCAACCTCAACAGAGGTTGTTTTAAGCGACATGGAAATCAAAAATTTACGGACTTAATTACTCGCACTCCTTGATGTAAACATGTTTTACGTAATCTAAGGATGACTTTGGATAGTCTATCATGTCGTACTATAAGGTATTTGACAAAATTCTCTGATTTTATGAATTGAGAATCGTTAGACTAGGTTTCGTTCTACTCAGTTATCATATCGCTGTCTCTTAAATCAAGACATCATTTTCAACCATGAATTTCTATACCTATTCTATCAATCTCTCCATTGAGTGTAGGAGAGAATAAATTTTTTTTTCGTTTTATATTCGTTTGTATTAAATTATGTCGTCAAAAAGATGTCAATAGTTTATCCATTTTTGTCTAACAGCCTATATAATCCAATGATTAAATTAAATTTAAAATTTTTCTTAATAAAACAGAAAATGTATTGTTAAGGAAACTATTTTTCTTTTATTTCAATTCGTTTTTTTTTTTTTTTTTTTTTTTTTTTTTTTGAAGAACAACAAAAGATAATAAAAACCATCTTTTATTGCTATTCAAACAAAAACAAAAAAGATCCCCAAAAAAAATTTTAGAAGGGGCAACAAATGTAAGAATTTTGATACAAGAATGCATGAAAGAAGAAGAGTACACTTAAAATTTGTTTTATTGTTGCATTGTTTTATTTTTATTGTACTTTTTTTTCTTAACGTTTTTCTTTTTTGAATTGTGAAAGGTTTTTTTTGGTTGTTGTTGTCTGTTGACTTTTTGTTAACTATTGTTTGAAAAATAATGAAAATTTTTTTTTGTTATAAAAACTAATACATAGGGGTCTTGCAATTGTTATTGTTTTTCAACAGCAGTTGGTTTACTTTCCCAATCCAATCCTTTTTTTTTTTTTTTTTTTTTTATTTTTTTTTTTGGGAGAACAAAGAATATTGTTCAAGGTGTTTTCAGTTTGCTCTGCCCTACCTCTCTATACCCAAGGTGGACACTTAAAAAATAATTTGTTTCAATTTTATCCCCAATTTTTCTTTATTTTTTTTCTTAAGTTTTTCAAAAACAACGAAACAAAAAGAAGATGATCAAATAATTTATGTAAGAACATAACATAAATTCCGCTTACAATACAACTCATAACAAAACATCAATATGTATTCGTATACATAGTTTAACAAACAGCCACAAACAAATACCAAAAACAGAGCTTTAATGCTTGCCACATAATACTTTAGCCTTCAAACTAAGTTGGTCATCTTCAAAGCTTGGCTGTTTGCATTGCATATTTGGATTCAACAATTTTTGTGGTCCTCTCCAAAAAAAAAAAAAGAAAGAAAAAAGCCATTTTGTTAGCCTAAGGCCTTCATATGAATGGCCATTGTCCGGCCTTTCTGTATGACTATCAGTCTCACTGCATCAGTGTCACACTCATTGGGCCATACTTGTTTGCTTCATTCTTTTGTTTAATGCCAGCGTATTGCAACTGACACACACTGAAGAGAATTTTATGTGTTCAAAATATTTAAAAAGTCAAAAAGTAACCAGTAAAAAAGAATGAATGAATGAATGAATGAATGAACGAAACGGAAAGAACATTAAGAACATACAACTACAACAGCTACCAGTACCCAGTGTACTCGTAAAATATGAAGAAAAAATAAAATAAAATATCGTTTAGGCAACTAAAAGAAAAGAAAAAAACAAGTTAATGACTTAAAAGATGTCATTCAAGTGATACAAAGTGTAGTTGCGTTGCTCTTTCCCTTCTGTTCTGTTTTGTTCTGTTTGTTTTTGTTGGTTTTTAGTTTGCAAACACAACCAGCAGTTAGAACAATAAATGGAGGGCGCAAGTGGTCATCTTTAGCATGGAAAAAAATAACGCAAATGACCAACCCACGTAGAATTGTGATGCATTTTTCGTATTTTATTTCATAGGACAACAACGAATTTTAATCAATTATTGTAAAGAAAAAAATTGTTTCTATTGACTTACAGAGAGGTGTATAGACTACTCAAATGTGGGCATAGGCTGCCAGTTAGGTTTTTCCATCTCAAACTGAATTCGTTTATGGAATTTCAGTTCCTTAAAATTATTTATTTTCCATAGCCATGGCTTTCAGTGCATCTACTTCTTTGCGGTTTCAACGTTAAGCCTCTTGAACGTATCTTGTACTGATCTTTAATAGGATGTGACCAACCTAACCAAATACACTTCGTCGTATGCGTTGTCATATAGTAGCCAGTATGTTCATAGTATGGAAAACAAATACAATACTGCCACGAAGATTCTTTATTTAGTTTTTTTGACTAAATAAAGAGAGAAGAGACACGCACAACAATTCCGGCTAATGTAATCAATCACTCTCCAAACAATAGAATTCATTTACTTTATGAGTGAAAATAGGTTTAAAACTCCGCTAGCACATCCTGTATTCAATAATTTATCTTAGCTTGAGTTTCGTCATATCAACGCCCGCTAAAGAGATTTCAGGCGTTTATTTGTACTGTGATTATGACTACGTACATACATACATAATTGGTCATTACAACTCTTCAGTCAGGATTACGACCTAGGTTCTCACTCTACTTATGTTGTGTGTGTGTTAAAGTCGTTTCCAAACGACAGATTTTTTTTTTTTTTTTTTTTTTTTTTTTTGGAATTTTTCGTGACAATTTTATTTGCTCTCAGAGTTTTTGCTAGAAATTTGCTAGCCGTAGAAAATATTTTTTCTTTATTTTGTTTTGTTAGCAATGCGGTTTGGACCTGGGATTATGATTGTCTGATCTTGTTATGATCACTATCACAAAAAATTTAGGTGGTAACTAAAGATGCCTACTACTTCAGTTTACTTCAGATGCTGTCCTGAATGTTTGCATTCATATGTTTCATAATTCTTATGAAATTATGGTCGACATGTACATTTTATTGTATGTACTTTAGCCCAATGATAGTTTCAATTTGTAGAGTCGAATGTCTTTTTACAGTGGACAGAAGATAGATAAAGTGATGATTCAATTCATTACCCGATGGCGATATGAAGTTTATAAAGATTGTCTTAAAAAGATAAGTTTTTTACGCAGTCACTAGATGCTTAGTGATCGAAGCGGAAACCATGCGTGTGCCTTATGGTTTACATATCGCTTTATTAACTTTCGTTATCTGCACGTCGGCACTTCACTTATTATATTGCAAGCAAGTAGGGACCAAAAGTTGGTAACTGAGTGATGTCTGAGCTTAGTTTCCCTAATATCAGTGTAGGGTATTTCAAAGAGAATTCTTTTGAAAGGGGTCTCCGTTTCCATAAAATGATAAAAATGTTGACAAACATTTTCTCTGTTTCTGCTTCTTTATTTTACATTCTACGGTCTTTAGACATGAAAAAAGGATAAAAAAAAATTAAAAATTGGCATATTTTCATATTTATGCACTCTTACGAGTAACATGTGGATAATTTACGACATCTTTTTCCTCTTTCTTTAAAAAGAGATTTTTTTTAAATTTAAATTGTATTAGGCCTTTAAACTAAATTTTTTACTCTTCTTTGATCTTTTTTTTTTAAAGTAAGGCCTCAGTACGTTTGTCGATTGTTTATTTGCGAATTTTGATGAGTTAGAACACTCATCATCTACCATATGCCCAATATTTAAGAGACGTTTTCGAATGTGTACTTATAATTTCTTAGAAGAGTAGCTACTAGTCTATCTATCTTTTCTGAGATCATTGTCTCCTGTACCTTGTGCTACGCAACCATTTCTGTACTTTACATTAGTAATGTGCGTATAATTTTTCTCCTCTACACAATCCATCTTATTTGCCTCAGAGAGAAAAGCATCAACAATGAACATTATACAGAGCTCAGACAGGG
>QOCX01000207.1:209375-229577 GCA_005959815.1 Sarcophaga bullata
ACACACACACAACATAAGTGGTGTGAGAAGCTAGGCCGTAATCCTGACTGAAGGTTTGTAATAGCCAATTATATATTTTATGTGTAAATATGGTTGAGTGGATATTCATGAAAGATTTCACAAAGCGATGCCGCTCTAGATGCCATAAAGGTGGAAGTTTACTATACTGGGGATTTTCTTGCCTATAATAAGAAACAATAACCCCTTTTCATTTATATAGTGATATGTCTGATCTCTATAGAATGAACAACTGCATCTGTATTGGTCTATTTTAACCTAATTTTACCATTAAAGTAATTTTTTTTTATGTACTTGTAGTGAAAAGCCTGTGGCAGCTTTATGCCACAAGTAAAGAAGAAAAATAAACTTCTTTTCTAAATGGCTGTGAATATTAAAAGTATTTAAATTAATTGAATAAAAAATTTGAATATTTTTTTTTTAATAACTTGAACTATTTTGTCTTAATTGTCGAATAATATTTCATTCATACGTACGTATTTGCTTACAACAAGTATAATATCGTGTTAATCTCACTCTATAAATCATATTTTTTTTTTATTAAATTTTTTTCATTTTTTTTTTTTTTTTGTTGTTTTTGCAAACGTCTGCCATTTCAAAAAAAAAAAAGTGTTGCTGGCCATAAATGTGTTACACAGTGTCATTGTAACGTGTTACAAATAAGTCGTCGCTGAGAGACTTGTCTACAAGTACGTTTACCATTTCAAGTGTTACATTAACAATGTCATTTGGCAAAAATAAAAAAAGAAAAACGTTTAAATAAACATGTTTTTTTTCTTTTTTTTTATTGTGAACAAATTTATTTATTTTTTTTTATATTTTTTTTATAGAAAAAAAGTTGTTTTGCTGTAAATAAAATTCAATTGCGAAACAAAAAAATTTTTGCTGTTGTTTCTCGCTTATGGTTGCAAGAATTCATTTCATTCAAGTATTCTACAGCATATCATGCACCTTAAAAGTTAAAGCTGACTTATCATAAAAATAATAATTTTAGCCAAAACTATACACTTTAACAGGTGTTTCTCTAGTAAATTGCTTTAAAGCAACTTTAAGGTTTTTTTTTTTATTTCACTACGTTTCTTTGATGTTAAGTTTCTCTGAAAGAAAACATTTCATATTGCTTTTCATAAGAGATAAAAAGAAAATGTTTGACAAAACATTTCATTTTTTTGTAAATTTGTAAGAGGGCTTAAAAATTTAATGAGGGTATAATATCTAAAGCATATGACATTACAGCTCATAGAGGACGAAAACGTATTCTGAGCGTATTGCTGAAAGTAAGAAATCAAAATCGTACAACAAGAATTTTGTACTCCATTAAGTGTATTCCATTGTGTACATTGTATTACATCGTATTGTTAAATGTTATTAATTGTAGGAAATACAACATAACACTTTGGGTTTGGCTGCACTGATCTCTAGTCTAGTGAGCATTGCGTTAGTCCTTCTCTCTTTAGTACAGCTCCAGCTCTAACCAACTTCTTCGATGAGTTTATTGGAATTCGATCTGCACAGTGACTGGACTTAACTGTAGTGTCACAACAGGCCGCTATGCCTGCTCAAGTGGTCTTTGGTAATTAAGGCTACCTATCATCTTTGTTAACACTTTTTATTGTGGTTTTTCATTAAGGAGATGATAGCCGATTAGTTTTATCTGCGTATTTTTACGATTTAGTATGGATATTGGTTTAAGCAGTTGTCTTGATTATAGACAGTTTACCAATATGAAAATCCAAATGTCACACGTTTTCATATCTGAATATTAAGAACTGAAATAATTGTATTCTCCAATTCCTTTTAGACAAAGTCAGGCCAAGACCAACAAGGTACATGTTCGTTCTCTGCAAACAAATTTTTAACGGATTTAACTGAAGATTTTTATATTTATTGATCTAATATTTTAGGGCTGCCGTAGTCCAGTAGGTAGTGTGTTGGCTTATTAGACGAAAGGCCAGAGTTCGAATTTCCGGTCAGACATCAAAAACGAAATATGAAAAAAATATTTCTGCGGCGGCTTCCTCTCAGCAGATTACTGGCAAACACTCTGAGAGTAAATAAAATTGCCATGAAAAGTTTCTCAAAAAAATCTGTCGTTGGAAGTCGACTTTAAACTGTAGGTCCCGCCATCATGTATAGCATTAACACACAACAACATAAGTGGTGTGAGAAGCTAGGCCGTAATCCGACTGAAGGGTTGTAATGGCCAATTATGTACGTATGTATGTATATTTTAAGGCTTTTGAAAGTTGATCCTAAGTCGAACATATTTCTCTTACTGGCTATTCAGACCAATAAGAAAATTAATCTTTGTAGTAAGGACATGTTAATTCTGATTCTGTGTTTAAGTTGTCATAGTCTAGTTGGTACTGTGTTGGCTTATTAGACATAAAGTTTATTAGACCGTGGTTTAAACCACAGCCAAGACACCTCCAACAAAATGAAATTGAAAAAATATAACTTCTGTGAGTTCCTTTCAGCAGATTTCTGGTATTATTTCTCTAATAAAACTGTCATGATCTGTTGTACGGAGGCGATTTTAAGCTGTAGGTTACACCACTCATGGATGAACTGAAACCATACAATATAGGTGGTGTAAGAAGCGACGTTGCAATCCTCACTGAAGGGTTGTAGTAACACATTTGAGTCAGTGCGTATGTGTCAGGTATCAAAAAGTGATGCCAACCGTATGATCTCTGATGGCATGGCGACCTGACTGTAAGTCTCTAGATGGAGATTATTTTCTCCACATTTTTTTTGCGATTAAACTTTTAACGTGTCATTCCTTAAAGACAAATTCATACATATAGACATGATTTCTCTGATATCTGGATGTAGCCATGCAACGATATCAAATTTCTAGTTTTTTTTTTTTTTGCTATCAGGACTCTGGAGCAATATCCTGCTGTTTTATGAGTACTCCTGAAACTAAGAAAACAGGTTTTAAGGCTGAAAAATGTTTATGGAGATTAGATTTGAAGCCGTTTATATTTTAAGTGAAACAAAAAACTTTTCATCGCCTCATAAAGTGTGCAGCATATTGCAATTGCGTCCTAGTTTTTCGAGTTACTTGCTCCACATACGGAATTGTTGTCAACATAACAATCTTCCTGCAAAATGAGAAATCTCTGGTAGTATATGAGATACTAAATAGGTTAGCTAGAGGTCGGGGCAAGTGTCGTAGTACAGCAGATTTTTTATGTTGAGATCCATAAGAAATCCTTTCAAATGTGCTTATTTAAAATTTAGAGTAGGCACCGCTACTGTGTAACTTTGCATGTTCGAGCTCTTTTCCAGGAATTTGGAATTATTTGTGAAATTTGTAAGGGTACAGGTCAAACTGACGTTATTTCTTTCCCTTTAAATAATAAGTTTGTACTTCGATTTGATAAATGCAGAGTTTTAGTATAAAAATGTTGCTCTTAGAGAGCTTTTTCTCGCTTTAGTTCTGCAGCACATGAAGTTATGGTCTATTTGCGATGTAGATCAGTTCCTGTCTCCGACTATTTTCTCTCTGGACTGCACTGCATGTTTACATAACTCAGGATTTGTTTCTTATTATTTTTTATTGTCTGCAATCAATATTATGGTCGAAGAAACAAAATATCCGGTTGAAGAGTTTATAGAAGTCGATCTGAGCCCCCTAAATTTATGCCATTCAGTTTCAATTCCTTTTGATTTTCTCACACTAAAGGAAGTAAAGCAAAACCATTTCATAATTCCCAGCTAAAAAAAATGGAAAAAAGTAAAACAGAATTTGTTGATATTTCACCATTTTATTAGGGAAACATGTTTCTATTGTCAGCAAAAAAAAAAAAGAAAGAAAGAAAAATGTTGCAGTTATATATCGTATACACAATGTTGACGAAGAACTTTTACTATTTAAAAGTCAACTGGTGTATATCCGTAACTTGACTTCCTGTCATTTATAATTTTTTTCCATTTTTTTTTTGTTATTGTTGATGTTGTTATAAGATTTTTTTGACTTAAAAACTCAATGTCTGAGTTTTAAATATTTTATGTTTTTTTTTATTTCATAAAAATATTATGTTCATGCTCTAGACTTATTTATTTCTTACTTACTTTTCATACTTCTTTTGAAAAAATATTAAAAAAACAAAACTCTAAGAAATTAAATGCACTTAAAAAAGTTCTCTGCTCTGCTCTGCTTTTGGTTCTGTTCTGTTCTGATTTTTTCTTCTTCTTCTTCTTCTACTTTAAACTGAGTGAAACTTCTTCCTACCGCATGCATGATATTAAATTATGCAATACTTGTTTTGTTGTTGTTATCGTTGTTATTGTTATTGTCGTTTTTAGGTTTTGTAATTCTTTTTTTTTTTCTCTCTCTTCTTATTTTTCTTTTTCTGTTATGAAAAGAAGAAGAAGAAGAAGAAAAATGATGTATGTTTGCAAGTGGAAGTTTTATTAACATTAAAATTATAAAGAAGTATTATGACAGCCATACATACAACACAAACATACTGTACAGATATGTATGTATGTATGTATGTATGTTACCTTGCTTTCTGAACTGTCTGCATCTTAAGCGGACTGCCAAGTTAAGTCAAGCCAAGCACACAGCTCGTATATCAAGTTTAGACTGTTGGTGTATGAAATAATATCCGCTTTTTGTTTCTTTGCAGACGCTGTAACCTTAAAATGAAAAGTTAAGGTAACTTCAGTTGAGTTAATCATTTGCCGTAACGTAAATGCTAAAAATTAAAGAGAATTTTGAAGAGAAATAAAAAAAATAAAAAATGAAATGAGAACAGTTTTTAGCAACATGTTGCATTAAAATTCAATCAACACTTTTATAGGAAATGTTGCAAAGATATGGAAATTTTTATAAAAAATATATCGGAGTTTTCTTAAGAATTTCCTTGAAAATTTCTCATTTTGTTCTTTGGGCTTTCTGTGGCTTTATTGATTATAGACAATTGCTTGATATAACGCGTTCCTAGGCTTTCGTAATGCCGATCCCAGACAGATGTTGTCTTATGAAAAACATTCTATTCCATGACTTAACATTCTGTTGTATGATTTAAATTGATTGTATGAATTTAATTGTGATGTACAAAATATGTTGAGAGTCCCAAAAACTTTCTTAACCCTTCAAAGATGTCGTTTGAAGGAAACACTCTGTTTTGCTTACTTTTCAACAATTAAATTTTATTGTTAAAGTTTACTTTTTTTATTATAAAATTTAAAGAGGAAAACATGTTGCATACTAACAGAGAAGTAATAAAACAAGAAGTTCTTTATATACACACAACATGTTGCTACAAACAAAACCAAATGTTTACATTAAAACCGTACCACAACAACTGATCAGTAAATATTGAACGTTTCAAGAGTACAGCATTAAATAATCAGAGAAAGAAATTTTATTTCTTTTCATTTTTCTTTTAACTGTTCTAGCAACACAAACACATACCGTTTCATATTACCAACAGTATGTATAACATTTTGTTTCTTCTTTTTTTTTTAATTTTCTTACTTTTTTCATTTCCAGGTTGTCATCATTCACCGCAAAACATACGTACATACAGACTAACACGCAGCGCTAACGATACAGTTCAGATAGAAGCAAAACTTACTGCATTTTTATGAGAGCAAAATGAAATACGAAAAAAAGGAAGAAAATCTTTTAAATGTATTTTATAAAATTCATATTATCAGATTTTAATTGAAAACGTGCTTCAATTTTTGAAACCAAACGAATTCAGCAAACAATCAGACGAAAAAAAAAATTATAAAATATAACACGATACAAACAAACAAAAAAAAAGACAGTAAGAAAGAGAGAGAGAGAGTAAGAGCGAAACAAAAACCCATTTTAGAAGGACATCATGACAGTTAAACTTGCCAAACTGTTTGGTAATACAATGACAGGCAACAATTCATCAACACAAGTGCCACCACCGTTGCCACCACCAAATCCGGTACCCGTTTACAATTATTATAATCATCCACAGTTGCAGCAGAAATTGCAAAAACCTTATAATCCCTATATGGCTGACGATGACGATGAGGACGATAATATGTCTTTGTATTCAACAGCAGCCTCGATTATGACATCACGCGATCATCCATACAACAATTCTCAACGTCCTTTGTTGGCCGATAGGAAACCACAATTGCTGTTGACACAGCAACATCATAACAACAATAATAATGGCAATAATAGTAAAAAGAAAAATACAACCGCAAATCAACAAAATTCTCAGACTCAAAGCTATCAGCAACAGCAACTGCACCACCAACAACAACAACAACAACAGCAGCAGCATCAGCATCAGCATCAGCATCAGCAACCAGAAAAATCTTATATATCACCCTATGTACAACAACAAAAACGTGATAGTACAAAAGGTCTACATGGCTTTAACGATTTCGATATACTCTCCCAACAGTACAATCAACACTTGCAATCACCTCATATCGGTTATCCTTACGGCAGTCCACCATCTCCTACTCGCACTTCAACACACAATAATATTAACAGCATCAGCAACAGTAGTTGTAGTAGTATAAGTGTTGCAGCAGCAACCTCTGCAACACTTCAAAATTTAGCCAACAATACAGCAACAGATTTTGTATTTGATTCTTTGCCAACGACATACGGCAATAGCAGTAAACAACAACATCAACAACATCAACAGGCATTTGCAAGCATTTCAACGGCTTTAACCTCAACACCACGTTATGGTAATATCAACAATTATGGCTCTACAACTAGTAACAGTGCCAATGCCGCTTGCAACGCCTCCCATATTACTGGCTCACGACCAGGTTATGATGTTAATGAAGCTGATTATTATCATACCGTTAAACCTTCAACAAATGGTGGCGTAGTATTGGCTAAATCATCTCGTTTTGAAGATGATTTTTGTAGTCGTCGTAACATTGACTTTTCCAAGAATACTCATTTAGATGGTATCACTCAACAAGAGAAACTGCAACAACAGCAACAACAATTACAAAATGGTCCATTTATATTTGGCATACCGCCCGAACAACAAACTGATTTTACAACACGTATGCCTCACGGTGGCCGTTCATTTGGTGACATCTCAGAGGATTCAGGCATAACAAAAGATGACGACAAATATTCGGCAAAAAGAATGGTAAGTGAGAGCAAAATATGTATAAGAAATGATTGAATTGTATATTGAATGATTGAAAATGATTGATAATATTGGGATTTAAGTAGGTACTTAAAGGCATATTCCTTCAAAAGCTATCCCTTCACTTTATAAAGACGATTTCTATTGATTCACTGCAACACAGTTGCAATGCTGTTTGTGCTTCATTGTTTTACCATAACTTTAACGGAATATATTCGAGATGAGGTTCCCCAAAACCGCATATTTTAATATGTCTGCTACGTAGAGCTCATCCTTTTGGTGGAACTCTCTTCCTGTAGAAGTCTTTCCTGTCACTAAATGACAGGTTATGTCATCCGTTCCATAACCTATTTTCCTAGTTCCCACCACAAAGTTCTGCTTGAATACGAGACAATTACCTGAGTGTTAGGCTTATAAAAAAAGAAACGACAGTGATGATTGTTTACCCAAACGTAAGCTCAATGCAAGTTCAAATTCGTCTTCGTATTCTTGTTATTCTTGCTTCCAGTAGGGTATAGGAGAAGCAGTTTGGCTGGTGTATTGATACGAATTCCTTAGTAGTGCATTCCAAATAATGTTTATCCATTTGCTTGTGAATTGATTTCGCTAACATAGCTTCATTTTGGACAAGAAATTTGGTCCATCACAATCAGCAGGTGAAGGTTTGTAGATATTCGAAATGCAAATACGTTTCCTAGGAATTTTTCATATTTACCAAGATCTCCAAATTCGAAAATTTTTTAGTTATCTTAGCGCCCAAGTAGTTGAATGACTTTATTACTCACATGTTAAGAATTGGAACCATTACTCGCATTACCAATTTTGACTCTAGAGATTCTCACACATCTGGCTTAGAAGATGCCATCAGCATGTTCCAAGTTCTTGAAGAGTTGTAATAGTATTTCTCCACTGGATACCGTGTTTGATTCTCAAAGCCAAGAGCATGTAAATTCATATGAATTCGTGGAATTCTATTCTGTTCAACAGCACAGAATTTATTGTCAAATTCCAAAAACTTTTAAAATCAGTAACAGTTCCGAAAGTATGGTACTGGATCTATTGACAATCAACTCAATGTTGCTATTGAGAAAATTTGCTGCCACCATTCGGCTACTTTTGTTTCATAGTCAGTTGGTTTGTGAAATTGCTAACTCACTTATGTGGTCGTCGTTAAAATCATTTAGTTCGGATTAAAACCTACCTTCTCACACCAAACAATTGGAAATGTTGCAAAAGCAAAGGACACGCGGAGGAATTAATGCAAAGTAAATCTCTTAAATTAAATTTTCATCTGCGAGTGTCTTCATAAAACGACTTCATGTTATTTTATTTGAAAATGCATCACTGTTTTCGTCAACAGACATCTGTCAGTTGATTGCTGTTTGACAGTTATTGGTAGCCGACAAACAACTGATTAGAGTAGAAGAAAGGTGCATTTTTTGGTCCTAATCCTACTTTGGGGAAAAAATCATCACTGGATTCTTTACTTATGAACTTAATTAATCATTGCAACCTTTTAGTAAGGAGTACAACCTAATTTCTCACAATACCCATGTTGTATGTGTAAATCTTGTTTCTAAGTGGAAGGGCTAATGTTTAATGTCAACTCCGAACGACCGATTTTTAGAAATTTTTCATGACAATTTTATTTTACTCGCAGAATTTTTTCCAGAAGAATTCTGAGAGGAATGCTGAAAGAAATATGTTTTCAATATTTCGTTTGGTTCGACATGTCTGAGCTGGGGTTTGAAATATGGGATCTCGTCTAATAGGACAACTCAACATCTAAAAGACTACGGCGAAATTAATAACGCATTATAGGAACATGTATTCCTCTCGCAACATATTCGTTCGTGTAACACCATTCCTCACTTGCTTTTCTAAGTTTGTTTCGTTTTTTTTCTACATGAAAATGCAACACAATGTTACAACATTTTAAATTTCTTCGAAATGCCTTCAGAACAGAGAAATATTTCAAAAAAAAACTAAGTAAATTGAGTGAGTGAGTGGAATAACAGCAATTAACAAAAGTTTTCAATAACTTTCTAATTGTTATTGTGGGTGTGTTGCGGTGTTTTTAGCTTAACTTTATCCCGAAGCGTTTAACCAAACAAAATAGCAACAAAAAAAGTACCAAGATTTTGTTTATTTTTCGTTATAAAAATTGCCAGAATTTTTAATTCGTTATTTAATTATGTTTCCATTAAAAAGTTGAGGTTTTAAGCCAAGTAAACAAAAACAAAAACAAAAACAAAAACAAAAACAGAACAACCACTAAAACTTTACAAGTGTTAAATATTTGTAAAACATGGTTAAATATTTAAACAATACTTTTGCGTATATTAAAACACCGACTGTCTGTCAGATTTTCATGACAGACAGACAGACAGACAGACAGACAGACAGGCAGGCAGGCATGCACACAGGCAGACGTAAATACTTGCATAAACTGCTTGCTTTTTTTTTTTTTTGCACTAACGAGCAAACACACAAGAGACAATATTACATAACAATATTTGCCTTTTTCTGTTGTTGTTGTTGTTGCTGTTGTTCTATTGTATCTTTTAGTTTTATTGTGTGTGGTTATTTATTAAAAATAGTAAATATTTATAACCGAGTATGTATGCGTGTGTGCAACATAATTATCAACCTACAAAAATGATGAATAGAATTTACAATCGTGTTGTAAACAACAGTTACAACATACATGTGCTATATTACTAAAGCATGTTGCAACAATGCTTTTCTCTGTTTATCTTTGTACTTATACATACAATATTTACATATATAGATACGTATGTATAGGTGTGTATATACATATGTATGTATGTGTTATTAATTCATTAACTTTATTTATAAATTTTCCATTTAAATTTAAAAACCCACCACTCCCTCACCATGTATACTGAATACATGAATATCCTTTTGTCGAGTGTTTTTAGTTAACAATTGCCGATGCTGTTGTGTTTGTTGCAGTTGATATTCTTCTTGTGGCTGTTGTTAACAAGTGTGGCTGTTTGTCTTGTTATCAATTTCGAAAAACAAACTACAACAGCAATGACTCTGAAAATTATAATTCAACAACAACATTATTTTGTGTAACAACAGTTGTTATTTTGAATGCAACAACAAGCAACAACTCTTCTAATCAATATATTGCAAGATTTTAGAGGATTAAAAATTTATCTTAGTTTCTTTTTGTGTATCTAATCTGTAGACAATGGTTTTTAGTGCTTTAAGGTATGTTCATATTATATTATCAACTCATACATACAGACATACATAATTGGCCATTGCTACCCTTCAGTCAGGATTACTTCCTAGCTTTTCACACCACTTAAGTTGTGTGTGTTAATTTTATACATGAATGGCGGGACCTACAGTTTAAAGTCGATTCCGAACGACAGATATTTTTTGAGAAACTTTTCATTGCAAATTTATTTACTCTCAGAGATAATATAGACAGAAGCCACCGAAGAAATATTTTTTTTTATATTTCGTTTTTGATGTCTGTTCGGGGATTCGAACCCTGGCCTTTCGTCTAATAAGCGAACATACTACCTACTAGACTACGGCGACTTCAAATCAACTCTTGTTTCATAATTGCAACTGCAAACCGAAAACTTTTGTTTACTAAGCTTACCTAAACAGACGAGTTTATTGGTGGTATCAGGCCTCAATTTACATTTGAGCTTTTGAACAACGTATAATTAATTTATGCAAAACTAAATGCACTACTTGACGAAAACGCCTAATAGCACATTAGGTGACCTTAAGGATAAGATTTTGGATTCAAAATGAAACTTTTTTGGAACAAACTTAAAAATTTTTTAAAATTTTTCTTCGATAAGGGCATAAAAGTTTGGCAACTAAAGTTGTAAATCGCCTTATATTCCGTTAACAGCCAAACAAACAAAATTTATAATAGGTTTTTAAGGGTTTATGCCGTTCCATTAACTGTACGCCTAATGGTTGCTAAAAATATCCATGGAATAGTCCAAATTTGTTACCCGGATTGTGATTTAAGTTAAACATTGTACGGAATCAAGTTCACTTGTAATCGGGCAGGATGCAAAACCATCAATATATAGGACTGAAGGACGAATTAAAAAAAAATATAGAAAAAATTTCTTAAATTTAATTTCCATTTGCGAGTGTCTTCATAAAATGGCTTCATGTCCTTTTATTTCAAAATGCATCACTGTTTTCATCAGCAGACATTTGTCAGTTGATTCCTGTCGAAATTTATCTAAGTTACGTTGTTTGGTTGATGTTTGACAACTATTGGCAGCACTCCAGCATTTTATTTAAGAAGAGAAATGGTGAATTTTTTGTTTGATTTTACTTTGGGACAAAAAAAAACCGAATACTGGACCCCTTACCTACAAACTTAATTGATCATTACAACCTTTTAGACAGGATTACGATCTAGTTTCTTACACCACACATGTTTTGTGCGTTAATTTAATCTGTGAGAGACAGAATCTACAGTTTAATGTCGACTCCGAATGTCAGACTTGAGAAACTTTTCTAAGCAATTTTATTTTACTCTCAGAGTTTTTGCTAGAACAGTGGTGAGATAAAGTCGCCTTAAGAAATATTCTCTTTCAGTTTCATTTAGTTCGTAATGACTGGCCGGAGGTTTAAAAAACGGGCTCTCGTTTAGTAAGTCTGTGTGTGACTATCAAGACTTCTTAAAACCCTTAAGTTGAGTACACAATAGTAACTCTGTGCCTCTTTTTCCCACAATCGTGGCAAACTTACTACAGATGTAAACGTCTAAAAACTTCTTAAAAGTATTTAACATCGTTTAAAGTTCGTGCACTTGTCGTAGAAGAAGTGTAGACATAATACACTAGAGTTCAAACAGTAATCATAACAGAAATAAATCAAGTCATGCCTGCATTGTGATCTTTTTTAGATAAAATTTGATCAATTTAATGAGGATTTGAAAGACAAAAAATAAAAAAACAAATTTTTTTAACCTCCCTATGCATTGGTGCTAACATGAGCATTTTCCATGACTAAAATTAATAAAATCCTCTTCTTCGGACATATTTTTTTTTCGTGCATAATTCTTGTGCGTTCTTGTGTGGAAATAAATTTGCCATCATAATGAGGTTGCTTCACAAAAAAGTCTGTTTTGATGAAAAAAAAATTTTTTTTTGAAGTTAGGTGCAGTTGTGCTAGAGTCTGCTACATTTGAGAGGATAATAATGGTCTATGTTTTCGCATATCGCATGCCCATCTATCGCTCTATTGCAGTTCTTACGGGGCGCTATCATGTCGTGATACATGTCGCTAGACTTCGAATTTCCTCAAATGACTTCTGCAGGATCTCTAGTTTGTGGACATGCCAATGCTCTGCTCTCTTCATGAATAATCTGAGGTTCTTAATCTCTGTTATCTTTGACTAAACTCTCCAATATAAAAATTGTTGTAATAGCAAGATTTATTGAATATTAATTGTAGTATCACAATGGGATTGAAGTCTGTCCTTTGTGGGTATTTGCGCTCCAAGATGACTGTAGATGGTGTAGCCCTAGACAAACCTAGCGATTTGGGTTAAAATGCATTTATTTGTCTTTAACATTAAGAACTTAATAAGCGATTATGAAATAGAATATAAAAATTAAAGAAAATGAAAAATTTTTGTTGCGTTTTTGAAATAAATTTGAAACGAATGAAAAACTTTGTGACTCTATATAGAGCAGTTTGATTTTCGAAATAAAATCGCGTTAAAACAACAATCACCGATTAAAATCAGTCAAGTGTAATTGAATTATTTGCACAAATAAAACTTGGAAACACAAAAATTACACAGTAACTTAGCCAATGGCTGTTGATATCAGCAGCAACACCTTTACTCAGAAGCGTATGCCGTTTCAACTAAATGGGGGTAGGGGTTTTGAGTAACAAATAATGTCAATCATAACGTAACCAGGAAAGTACTTAGGTTTACAATTTTTTAAATTGAATTTTATAATCTGCAAGGAAAATATTTTCCATCCCCTTTAGTGGCGCACCTGTCTATCTGTTCGCCACCAAACCATAACAATTAAAAACTAAAATTCATTCGAAAAGAAAATGAAATTAAGTATGAAAAAAAGAAAAATATGACGTTGAAAATAATGTTGATGTTGGCGATAGGCAAAGAAGAAGAAATTCTCCAGTTAAGTAAAGGGTAAAGTTGTTAGTTTCTAGCACTTCATTAGCGCAATTTGTAAAGTAACGTTATTTTATGGTTAAAATTCAAAGGTTTTTTCTAACAGATTGTGCTTTTCCTTTATAATTAAATGGCTTCCTTGTGGATAAAATTCACACCTTGTGGCAGAGACAAGACCAAAAAAATTTTCTAGCGTATGGTGGCGTGTCGGTGTTAAGAAGAAAAAAAAAGAGATTTTCGAAAATCATGGTAATAACCTCATTTAATTAATTCTAGTTCAACACCTTTGCATAGAGCATTAAAAAAATCATACTTACATGCTACCACCAAACATTCAAGAAACACACTGAATAACTTTGGCACACAAGATTTTCCATGTTAAAGATCGTTTTTTTTTTTGTTATTTTTTTCTGAAAAAATTTTCTCAGCTTGTCTTTTCAAAGGCACTGATGTGTTATAAAGTATTCTCTTACAATGCCGTTGCCGGAATAAATGAATAAAATGTATATGCAACACACAGATATACATTTTAAAATATATTGTTTTACTATCTGTTGTGCATATGCTTGTGGAAAATTGCATGCAACACTTACTTGCCAGCAGATGCTTTTCATTACAGCGTTACAACGTTACATCGTTCCCTTATAACGACGCTGCATGTTTCTTCACACAAAATGTACACGATAAAAGTGAAATATACTGCCATACTGTATGTATGTATGTATGTATGTATGTATGTATGTATGTATGTATGTATGTATGTATGAATATATAAAATAAGAATTTTTATTTTATTTATCTTTACGTTTAGACATTCAATTATTTGTAGAGTCAGCTTGCCAGGTTCTGTCTGTTTGCATTGCCTGCCTTGCCTTGCCTGCTTGCCTTTCCTATCCTTGCAGTCTTTTAAAGGATCTTTTCGTTTCATTTCGTAGTACTACATTGGCTTATTAGAAAAGCACCAGCAGGCCGGGGACAATTATTGTAAATAATTTTCATTTTGCATGTTTTCTTCTTTCTCGTCTCTCTCTCTGTCTCTCTCTCTCTCTCTCTTTCTCTCTCTCTCTCTTTGTTCTTTTTGTCTCTATTTCATGTATAATTTAGTTGCCAACATGGTTTCTGCCAGTACTTTTGTGTATTTGTGCTCTTAAACTATAAAGGAATTAATGTTAATGCTGTATGTGTTGGACGGGCACTAAATAAATTTAACGGCAACATGCTGCTGTTGCCTTGTTGCAACATTGCAAATATTATATCATATACTAGCACCATATTTGCATAAACTGAAAGGGACAGGACAGCACAAATGTAATATAAAAACCCAAAAAAAAAAAAAATATTAAATGAGAAATGAAACAGTGCCCACAGGAAGTCGATGGTTGCAAGAGACAACTAAAAGAATAAGAAATTTATTCGCAAATTTAGCTAATATTACTGTTTTTGCGGTATAATAAGTGAAACAGTTATTTTAAATAAATGAAGGTTAATAAATGAGGGCAATTAAAATTATTTCTAATTGTGGTTCAAGAACGTTTTGAAATTTTAAGCAGAATTTTGAATGTACTCTTAAGGACAAAAATATTTTAACAAATGTTTTGTGGAGGAATAGCTATTAAAAATTGTGGGCACATATTTTTTACTACCTATGTAGTTAAATTACTGTTACAAGTTTTAAAAATATTTTATTCCTGCTGAAAATATTTATTTCTTATCAAAATCCGATGTATGCTTAGCTGCCTATTTTATTCCCCATTTGATCAGCAGTTTCATTGCCCGTGTAGTCCGTACCGGGTAGAAATTGTTAATGAACAACATCTGTTCAAATGCTTTGTCTTTGTAGAGTTCTCATAGTTTTGTCCATCATAATATTATTCAAATGGTCCAGATGAGTACATTTAGTCCTCCAGGTCCATTATAGTACAAAAAAATTCTTATTAGACATATTCCTTCATCGTAAAATCAATCTGTGTCTTATACAAACCGCAAAGTACTATTCGTTTTTAAATCTTAAAGGTCGTCTGAGACCTAAAAAAGAAACTGCAAAGAAACATCCATCAGCATCAAGACAATGTTGCTGTAATATCCTACACCTAAGCGCTTTGTACGACTTCCTTTGAAATAATGTTCGACAATAACAGAAAAATTCTTTCATTCACATTCAAGAAACTGTGCATAGCCCTCTCTTTCCTATATTCTTCCTTTCCTACTTCTTCTGCTTTTCCCATTTCTCTAACTCTTTTCCTATCTCCTTCCCTTAAACTTAACCTAACCCTAACTGTGCCTTATGATGAGGCCTCAATTGATTGGCTCTTCACAACTCGAGGGGTATTACTAGGAATTTTCAGTTTACGGCAGATCGAGTTAAAACCACATCTTAAGTTTTTCGTTCATACCATACCTAGCAGTAGTTAGAATGCAGGGTGTAGTTATCACTTCAAAATCGATGTGATGTCAAACCTTAGCAAATTTTCTCTGTTGTCATTTAAACTAAGAGATGAATTCTGCTTATATAAGCATACTCTAGCTGAAATTTAAACAAAATCATTCAAAGGAATGTTAATTTCTGCTTATTCTGCCATCTGTTGAGAAGGTAGATAAGTAGGTAGAGGTGCCTACCCAAATAAAAATGTTGTAGAGACACACTTAGGCTACATGAGGGCCATTGTGATATCATAACTTTCAATTTTCTTCGATTGCAAGAATCATTCGCCGTTTCTGATTAAGCTACTCAGAAAGTCAAAGTCCATGCAAAGACATTTCGTTCAGATTGTCTATGTGATAGATAACAAAATGTCTTTTTCCTTCTACGGCATAGTGCTGGACATGTATTTTATAGGTGAAAAAAAGTCTTCTCCTCTCTCTCTTCTGTACAATTTTACAAGAAATCATATGGCGAATGTCCAAGACCCTAAGTGCACGTAATACAATTCCCAGGAATGATTTAAAAAATCAGAACGAAGATGCTTTTTGGGGAGTTTAATAAATCTTTTCATGCGCTTTCTAATCAGCCTCGGCCAGATTTTCAGTGCCATTCTGCCTGTGTCCGAAGCCACACATCTGGCATTGACGAAATCCATGAGTGCACTCCACACCGGGTGTGCTTCTTTTGAACTTTAAACATTTCGTGCACTTTACAATCAACTTCAATCAGATATTCTGCTACGATCTGCGTGTGTGCGAATCAGCCCTTTCGGACTTGACGAATTCCAGGATTGCATTGCCAATTATAAGCACGCAGATCCTCAAAGAAGACCTTACGTTGGATTAAAATTCAAATCGCGGAGACCCATTTGAGGCAGTGTGATATATTTTTTTAACTTGACGTCTAAATTATTTAAAAATGTTCTCATAAATATTACCTTGTATCATAATCTTCTCATTCATTCATCATATTTATGTGAAGTTATTGCAGCTCTCTTTAAATATTGCATTAATGCAAATGCTTGTTTTTTATTTATTTGATTTATTTGCGCCTTTATTCTATTATTTATTCTTGTTTTATGACTGCCACTAGATTTCTGCCGATTTATTTTCCTCTCTTCTCTTCTAATATTTGCAATGCAAAAAAAAAAAGAAAAAAATTATGTTTTCTTAACAAAAAATGTACAGCTTCCAAGAAGTACGACTGACTAAATAAATAAATAAACAGTAAAAGAGTAAAATGTTTACGATTTTACCATATTTATTGTATGCTTATATGTTGTTGTTAAAACAAATTTACAACATACTAAACTCATAAAAGACTTGTGTGTATGTGTGTGTGTATATAATAAACGGCAGCCTATTTAACACGTTGTTAGTTGTGACCAACTAAGTTCTTTAGACACTGTTTTGTTAGTTTCTGCGAGAGAACAATAACTGTTCACATGCATTTTATAAAAATAACTGGAGAGTTAATTTTTATGCATCGACTTTCACCATATTTTCACTTTCCTTAATAAAGGAATTGTTGGTCATGTTAGTTTTTTATACGTATTTATTTTTTTATTTATTTTTTTTTTGTTTTTGTTTCAATTTTAAAAGCGACAACATGACTTATTATAACTCAGCCTATAAATTATAGTTTAAGATGGATTACCTGGCCATATAAGAGCTACTCAGACCATATACTACTTACCTCCAGTACAAAATGGATATGGTTGCTTGTACTTCACATTAATGTTGCATGCATGCTATACTGCAGAGTTTTTAAAACATTATACATGCCTTTAAACATATTTTTATATGCCCTACACAAACAAATTGTTAGTGGAAAATACACCAGGTTTTTGTGACGTATATTATGCTCATGGATGATAAATATAGTCCTTCTGTGCAGTATTCAATCTAATTGGATTATTTGGTCACTCTGCATTGAAAATTTTCTAACGGTTTAATGACCAAACATGTTCGATTCCTTCTTCAATTCGATGAAGAGAAGGTGCATTGAGTGTCTCTTTCCCACAAGAGCTCTGTTATTATGGTAGACTTTTTACGTAATCACTACAGGTAAATGCGGTGTCCTCTAGCGGTGTCCTCTAGTGCTGCATGTTCTTCTTGAAGATCTGTTATGACCTACTCAGCATTTTACGTTCTGTCAGCTCTTCAATTCAATTTTTTTAACAAATTTTCATTCTTAAGCGCATACTTAGGGTATATGTGCATCACTTCATCAGTTTATAGTTTGTAACTCTGAAAATTCATTCAAAACCCAGCTAGAGACCTGTGATATATTACATAAAGAGTCCATACTGTTTATAATCATAATTAACATAAACTGCAACAACAGATCTGAAGTCTTAAAAGCTATACATTTTCACTCTTAAAAATAGAGAATTTTAAGTCAAAGCCATGTCGGCTAGTCCTTATCTTGCCCGTCGTCAATTAGTCTGACAAATATTGTTTCTTCAGGCATCTTATCGGAATTGGAAGCCTTTTTAACAATTACTATCGCATATCTTTTGGAATTTACTATTCATATTATTTATCTATTCCGCTTTCTAAAACAGCTCTGCACTGTTCTTAGTGTATAATGTTACAAAGGCTGAACAAACACCAAAGTTTTAATCTCGAATGTTTCCCGATTATGAACATTACAACAAAAAAAAAGAAATTAAGAGAATGTTGACAAACAAAAATCAAATTACAATTAACATTACTTAGAAAGGCCATAATAAAGAAGAAATAATATACAACTCAATCATTGGATTCTAGAAGTTGCCATACCGAAGTTAATGAAAGAAATACAACGATGTTACTATCGTGGAGAGTACCTACCCGATTGTGGATTCCATTAATCCAACAAGAAAACTCGCTCTCAGAGAGCAGTAAGTATATATTACCTGCACATTCAGTCTTACCCGTGCTAAATAAAGATGATGTTCGCATGACGTGGTAGAACGGTTTCACCCTTTTAAAACACTAGTTAGTGGATATGACAACAACACCAATAGAGTTTAAATTATCTATTTTTAAAGGGCTATGTAAGTCCAACGAATTTAATAGTATCCTGTTTGGTCTCCATTATCATTTCATCTGGCGTAGCTGTTGCAGTGTCTACGAACTCTTAGGGTTTGTTTTTGTCTGTTATATGGGAAAACAAAAACAAAAATTGAGCCTATTCCTCTATTTCGATGGCTTTTAAAATTCAGTCCGTATAATGCTAGTTTCTGAAGCTGGAATTGCTCATGGTTTCGGAACAAAATTTTTCTTCAACCAATTTTTTTATGGAGTTTGACGGTTCTCTTTTCTGAGGAGGAGACAGGAGGAAGACAGTAATTTGTCGGAACAATTTCAGCTTGAATTTTTTAATTTTAATTTTTGTTCCGAACATTGGAACAGTGCTGCCAGATACCTTCATTTTGTAAACAAATTTGTCGAAAATTGATAAAATTCGTAACGAGTATTAGTGCTTTTACAAACTATCTTCATATGCGTAGGCCTTTTTTCCAGAACATGGGTTCGAAGTGGGTGAATTGCTTTCAGAATAAACGTCTCAAAACAACTAAATTGTTCGGGGAATAAACTTTTCTGTCCGAAACCATGGGGGGCATCCAGCTTTGGGTTTTTCGTGCCACGAATCAGCACTGTGCTTGCATTGCTCTAGGACTCATTTCGATACAATAATGAGTTAGCTGACCTTTTTAACTAAATTTCCAAAATTGTTTCCAAAAATTGTCCTGGTGGAACATGAAAATCGAAACGGATCGTTATCATGCTGGTAGGAATTTAAATTGAATAATTGATGAAATTAAGAGAATGTGACAAACAAAAATCAAATTACAATAACAAATTACTTAGAAAGCCATAATAAAGAGAAAAAATAATAACAACTCAATCATTGGATTCTAGAAGTTGCCATACCGAATTTAATGAAAGATAAATACAACGATGTTAACTATCGTGGAGAGTACCTACCCGATTGTGGATTCCATTAATCCAACAAGAAAAACTCGCTCTCAGAGAAGCAGTAAAGTAATATAATTACACTGCACATTCAGTCTTAACCCGATACTAATAAAGATGATGTTCGCATGACGTGGTAGAACAGGTTTACTCACCCTTTTAAAACACTAGTTAGTGGATATGACAACAACAGCCAATAGAGTTTAATTATCTATTTTTAAAGGGCTATGTAAGTCCAACGAATTTAATAGTATCCTGTTTGGTCTCATTATCATTTCATCTGGCGTAGCTGTTGCAGTGTCTACGAACTCTTAGGGTTTGTTTTTGTCTGTTATATGGAAAAACAAAAACAAAAATTGAGCCCTTATTCCTCTATTTCGATGGCTTTTAAAATTCAGTCCGTATAATGCTAGTTTCTGAAGCTGGAATTGCTCATGGTTTCGGAACAAAATTTTTCTTCCAAACCAATTTTTTTATGGAGTTTGACGTTTTCCTTTTTTTGAGAGAGGG
>QOCX01000207.1:240888-311648 GCA_005959815.1 Sarcophaga bullata
CTTTTTGAATGTCCTGCCATCCAACTGAATGGGCTAAAAGAAACTTCACTCAAACCACAACAAAGCGTCATAAAGGCAATGGGAAATCTACATCATTAATGAAACCGAACGTTGTCTGTATCCAGTTGAAAATTCAACACTTAAAACAATTGAAAATTCTTGACGAGATATGGTGCAGATGGATCGAAGATTGAAAGAAAGAAATATTGTGGTAGTCAAAGTCATCCCACATGGACAAGTTGTTTCAACAGTGTATGCTCACTTTGGTTTGAGAGAGATTTCTGCAAGATTGGTCACATTTTATGACAATTGATTGCAATTGTTTGACAACTGCATAGGAATTTTTGGCTGTGAGCAACCACAATTGACACGAGTTTTTGAGTCGTATTGAAATCGAAGACGAACACTAATTTGCGATAATTTATCGAAGATCAAACAGCAGTAAAAACGAAAACTGTTGCGGTCAACAAAGAAAGCGTGGCCCTTAATTTTAAACGCGGTAGAATAGAACTTGTGGGGTATTTTTTTTTTGCCAACTTCTTGCGCCAAATTAATGAGAATATGAAAGAAAAATCGTATTCGGCCAGTAGGGCATCATAATAATCACCTTTGGCATCAGAACTATGAAATTACTTGCCGATGTGCTATAGCCATAACAAAAATTCATGAATTAGGCAATGCATTTATCCATTAGCTATTGCTAAGCTGCAGCTATTTTTTGTTTCCAGATCTCTAGAATAGTTTTGATTAAAACAGATCTAACAGGGAAGTTAAAATTATTCAATTAACACGGGAAATCTTACATTTTAGAAAGGATTATTCTGCAGAAGCTATCTGTGCAATGAAGCAGCACCAATTGTATAGCATTTTTGAAGCAATTACTTTGATCTACAACGTCATATTCTGTAGAAGCCTTCTGTGCAATGAAGCCAAACTGTACTGTAAAGTATTTTGGAAGCGATTGTTTTGATCTACAAGGATGCTCAACGTCATATTTGAATGAGTATTACAAAGTCTGTATAAACGTTTCTTAATTGATTCTGTGTGCGATTTAAATAGTGAATGTAAGAGAGCTGCTTATGCACGCTTGGAAACTTATGTATCCAGAGTAATAATTTTAATTTTGTTTTTATGAAATTTAATTTTTGTGTCATAAATAGCGTGGTTGGGTTTGAGGCGATACGCTAAGAATTTTAATGAACTGATAAACCAATGAAATGGAAATTTATTTAAAAAGAAATAAAACGTACATAATTGGTCATTGAAACCCATTAGTGAGGATTAATCCCTATTTTCTCACACCACTTATGTTATGTTTGTTAATTTTATACATTAGTGGCGGGACCTCTAGTTTAAAATCTACTCCGAACGACAGATTTTTTGAGAAACAATTCTTAGCAATTATTTTTACTCTCAAAGTTCTTGCAAGAAATCTGCTGAGAGGAGACGCCGAAGAATTATTTGTTTTCATATTTGTTTTCTTGGAAACGTCTAACCTGGGATTGACCCATGGCCTCACATCTAATAAGCCAACCACTACCTACTAGACAGCTACTACGGCGATTTCAATACTTCAAAATTTATTTGACTTCATGACTTAATTTGGCTGCAAAATATAAGGTAACCTTATCTTGTTTTAAGCACTAGAGTTCATTTTACTGTATCAGCAGTATTTCAATCTATTCCTGAAGCTGTTTGTTAAGAATTTACTTGTATATCCGCCTCTGCAATATATTTTCTCTTAAGGGTGTGCAGTTCGGGAAAAGAAAAATCTGCATTGGATCTGATTCGATGAATATGATGACTACGGAAGCATTGTCCATTTAATATCATGATATAAAGACAATGAACTTTCCACAGGTTAGTGCGTTTTTTCTTTTTTGTATACATACATACATAATTGGCCATTACAACCCTTCAGTCAGGATTACGGCCTAGCTTCTTACACCACCTTATGTTGTGTGTGTTAATTTTATACATGAGTAGCGGGACCTATAGTTTACAGTCGACTCCGAACGGCAGATTTCTCAGAGTTTTTGCCAGAAATCTGCTGAGAGGACGCCGCCGAAGAAATATAATTTCATTTTTCGTTTTAATGTCTGATCTGGGGTTTGAGCCCTGGCCTTACGTCTAATAAGCCAACACACTACCTACTAGACTAACAACTTTGATGGCAGTATACGAAGAACAAAAAAGTAAAGAATTACTATGGTTATTAGCTTAAAAAGTAAATAGTAGAGGTACATATATGGTTTAATATTTTAATTAAAAAATTTCAAAACTAATCAAATCCATAGATTGACACCAAAAAGTTTGTATTTAAAAAAATTGTACAAACAATCGCGTTGAGTGTGTCCTTTTGTGAACTCGTTAGTTTGGTTTCCATTAAACAAATTGTCTTTTATTGCCTTTACAAAGTGTGCAATTAATTGTTGACTTTGTTTGTGTGTGTAAAATTCAAAAACTGATTGAAAAATGAGCAATTTAGTTGAAACATTTTTACACAAAATACCTGCATATATACATACATACATACATACATACATACATACTAATTGGTATGTATGGATGTTTTTATATACAACAATAGTTTTGTTTTTTCCTTCATATAAAACATAAAATATTGACACTTGAATAAACACTGACATGAACTATATAAAACAGTATTTCGATTTTTAACAAAAGTTTTTCATTTTTTTTGTTTTGTTTTATTAATAACTACATTTTTTTTATCACATATTCCATATCAGCACTATATAACCCAACTCATAACACCTGAGGGTGTCGAAAACTTTATAGTTTTGTTTTTCATTTTAAATTTATTTTATTACAGTTTTCAACAGAATCCGAAAAATGAGTAGCAACAGACCATATGAACTTCGTAACGTTTATTTAAAAAAAAAAAAAAAAAAAAAATTCTGTAGAAATAAATGGATTTTTTTGTTTTTTAAACAATAACTGAAAATGGTTACAAGTTTAATGGTACATAGATTTGTATTCAAATAACATGAGTACACATACATACGTGTGTTCATATAGTACATATGGGTACATAAATATACAAAGAATTGACACCCAACACTTGTTGGTAACGGATTGCATGTAGTAACCCTAGAACCAGCAATATTTGTAACAGTGTTGTATGGTATTTAAATTTTTTTCCTTTTTTTGTGTTGCAATTATGCTACTTTTTGCATTGTATATGCATTTAACCCGCAACTAGTATTTCGATCATGACAAATGTTGTACTTGTAGAGATAGCGCAGAAAAAAAAAATTGTTTGGTAACAAAATTCTTATGGGAAAGTGACCATATTACAAATCATAATGGACGAATAGATTTGTTGCACTACTTTTAATTGAATAAACGATTATAATTTGTTTTCATTCCGATATAGACATGAGAATACAATTTGAAAAAAAATTATATTCGAGAAAACGGTCAAGGGTGTCCGAAAGTTGGAGTTAAAAAAACCTCAGACTTCCTATACTAAGAACACTGACACATGAGGTGAAAGACATATTGATCATTCTCCTCAAACTGAAAACTTCTGCAGAAGTCATTTAACAGAATGCCAAGTCTTTCGGCATGCCTACCACACTGGCACATGAGAATCGTTATTATACGATGAATGTCCATCGATCCTCTTCTTATTCACACGTGTACAGCAGAGTTTAACAATTTTGTACGTATCCTATTGCTGCTGAAGATGCCTTTAAAGTGAGTGCAATATATCAAATTTAACCGAGGCAATCGGAATATCTATCTGTGAAGTCGCCGTAGTCTAGTAGGTAGTGTGTTGGCTTATTAGACGAAAAGCCAGGGTTCGAATCCCCGGTCAGACATCAAAAACGAAATATGAAAACATATTTCTTCGCCGACTTTCTCTCAGCATATACTCTGGCAAAAACTCTGAGAGCAAATAAAATTGCCATGAAAGTTTCTCAAAAAAAATCTGTCGTTCGGAGTCGACTTTAAACTGTAGGTCCCGCCACTCATGTATAAATTAGCACACACACCATAGAGATGGTGTGAGAAGCTAGGCCGTAATCCAGACTGAAGGGTTGTAATGGCCAATTATGTATGTATATATGAATCGGAATACCTATGCGTTGTGCCATATCAGAGATTGTGAGTTCCATTTCGGCGCTGGCCAGCTCATAAGAGAAGTCATATAAGAGTTACCTTTAAATAATTTATAAAATTTCCCCGAGAAATTGTTTGCATTCATGAATAATAATTGACGTTGAAAAAACTTTTGTTTGGAATTTAGTCGCAGCTTGGCTGTCTGAGTAAGTCAAGAGATTTTGAGGGTAAATGCCATAATGGGCATAATCTCCGCCTTCTACATGCCTTTTTTGACTTACAAACCCCCCTTGGTATTCTTTAACTCCAACTCATATCTAAAACTTTCTGTTTTGAATGATGTTTGATTCATGGTGTGTCACTTTAAGTCTATATTTCGTACATTATTATGAATCGGCACAAAACTTGTGTGTTGTTATACCGTATGCATAAAAAAATGGTTGACATGACTTTATTGACTATTGTTGGCTTATTAGTCGTAAGGCCTCGGTTCAAACCCCAGGTCAAACATCAAAACGAAAATATGAAAAAAAAATTTCTTCGGCGACTTCTTCTCAGCAGATTTCTGGCAAAAACTCTCAGAGTGAATAAAATTGCCATGTAAACTTTCTCAAAAAATCTGTCATTTGGAGTCGACTTTAAACTGCAGGTCCTACCGAACATGTACAAAATTTATGCACACAATATAATTTGCGTGAGAAGCTAGGTCGTAACCAGAGATCAGCAATGAATCACTTTTTCGCTAATCATAAGTACTCATGAAATTTTGAGTATGAGTAAGTCAACAGTATTGAAATTTAACTCAGTACAACGTTGATTTATAAGTACAAGTTGCAATGAGTATGAGTACAACGTTGGCATCGAACTCATAACATTCCAAATATGTTTGATTAATAAGCCTTCTAATTTAGATTCATAAATTT
This sequence comes from Sarcophaga bullata, assembly GCA_005959815.1. Classification (NCBI taxonomy): domain Eukaryota; kingdom Metazoa; phylum Arthropoda; class Insecta; order Diptera; family Sarcophagidae; genus Sarcophaga; species Sarcophaga bullata. Next base: position 245,898 of record QOCX01000207.1, read on the forward strand.
AGAAAAATATTTATAATACTCATGAATGATCAAATTTTCAAATTCATCAAAATTTATAGTCTTAGTTATTGTTGCATTTGCAACAAATGAAAAAAGACACACAAGCAAAGAACACAGAGCAGCAAATAGAGCAAACATACAACCTTCTAGTGAGTATTGTAATGTTCGTAAGCAATTCATACTTATTTTGTAATTCTTGTATATGTTGCGTCATGGAGAGTAGAAATCAAAAACATCATGCGCAGTGTTAAGTATGAGTATGATGAATACTTCAAACTTTGAATATGAGTAGTATGAGTATAATATTAAAATAATTGAGAATGCATATAAGTATCAAAAATTATGAGTATGATTCGAATCTATTCATCTTTTTGAATACTCATTGCTGATCTCTGATCGTAACCTTGATTGAAGAGTTGTATTGACCAACAATGTGGGTATGTGTGTAAAATATGTTTTTCTTGTTATTATTTTAACTAAAATTTCAGAAACTGTTGTGCTTAAAACTAATAAAATTAATTCATTTTCATTTTCATTGCATAAATGCATACACAACCTGAAAGTTCAAGTCAATTTGGACCATTTGTAAAATGTGTTACGTTATGTTTGTCAAAGGCCATGTGCACATTACTTTGTGTATGATCCTAAATGATATTTCCCTTTAACCTCAAAAATATATTTCATATTGAATTTGTTTTCTTTTTTGGTTTTTCCTGTTACATTTTTCGTTGTGTATTTTATTTTTTGTTAAAAAAAATTTAGAAAATTGAATATTGACATGCACAATGTATTGCATTGTATTGTATTGTATGTGTTTAAATAAGCGTAAACTTTAAATGGCATCTAAATAGAGCACAAATAGTTGGAAAGTTAAACGTATACGTTTAGCTGATAAAAAATAAACAAAAAATTATTAAAAAAAAAAAGATGTTACTCTGGCCAAGAGAAAAGTGTAACATAAAAATGAATTTATTTAATAAATACCAGCACAAATTTATAACACAAAAATATTTTACTTTTTATTACAAAAAAAAAAAAAAAAAAATTTAAAAAAAAAATGCGAATTTCCATTATTATTGCAACTTTTTGTGGCAACATATACAATTTTTATTTAACCCCAATTTTGAAGCTTTAACATATTTTTTACTCTTCTTTTATGAACTTTTACTCTCATATGGTATATGGTATATGATATATGTATTGAAAAATATGAACATACGTACACTTTATGTATGTAGATTGAATGAAAATGCATGGTTACTATACCATACACTTGCTTGCTGTGGCATGCTGCTCTTGTATAAATTTTTTTTAGAAAAAAAAAAAAAAAAAAAAAAAAAAAATCTGAAAAAATGTGAGTGAAAAATTGCCAAGTTAATCTAAAATTTAAATGTTGTTTAGTTTATACCTTTTATACTTGACTCATATACTTCATCTACTTCCACCAAGCCAACCATCATCTATTTCCAACCCATATTTCTTTTATTATTCTTTCTATAGAAAAATTCAAATAAAAAAATTGAAAAAATAAAAAAAAAAAAATTAGAAAAAAAAACCGTTGTAAAACAGAAACTAGATCAGCTATTCAGGTACAACGTTCTTTTTTTTTTCTTTTTATATTTTGTTACCAAAACATTGTGTGTTACCACATATACACACACGTACTTAAACATTTACTTAAAACAACAAACACAAACACAAGCACAAACACATACACATACACATACACTGTTTTCCCCTAGATTTTAACACAATTTTTGGTTAAACAAAATGCTAAAATGGAAGAAGGACAAAAAAAAAATATATTTTTCTATACAAAACCGTTTGATTCTGTGTGTATGTGTGTGTATGTGTGTATGTGTGCCTTTTTGCCATGCATCCTTAATGTATGTGAAAGAGCTCTTTTAATAGAAGTGTTAGTATGAGCGTGTTTGTGTGTGTGTTAGTGTTTTTACAGTAACCTGGTAAAGTTAATTAATCTTGCGTTTTTTCCCGCTATTTCTCTCATAAAACATGCAAAAAGTGTTAGCTAACATACACACACACATATGTATATGCAAATGTGGAAGTATATTTGGTAAAGAAAGAGAGAGAGAAAGAGCAAGTGAAAGAGTTTGTGCCGAAGAAGTGTGTTTGCCTTTTTTGCATGTCTGCATATTTTGTCATATTGTTTCTATTATTATGTCACATTCACGCACACTACAATGCTACGATTATAATAAATGCACAAGTAACACTCTTAAAACTGAAAAAAATAACAAGAAAGTGGAAATATCTGGAAGCATACAAAATTTTACAGAGGATAGGCTTTGATTTCAAAACATACTTTAACCGTTGATTTGTTTTTACCAGATTGTTGCGAATATTATTCATTATCAACCAATTTTTATCAATTTTATTATAATTATTACAAGCCAGGCATTACATTAATTAGTGTAACAAACAAAAGCTTGTGATGGATATCGTACCTACTATTCTCACACTATCAGGCTAGCATATCAGTCACGAGGGCATTCAGCCTTGAAATATAAAGTTTTCTAACAGAGATACTGAACTTTAGAGTTGCCACTCATGTATAAAATTAACACACACAACATAAGTGGTGTAAAAAGCTAGGTCGTAATCCAGACTGAAGTGTTATAATGATCAATTATGTATGAATGTATGTATTATGTATGTATGTTTGATAGTTGATAATGGCCATTTTGTTCAAGCTATATTTGTCAACTTAGTTGCCATTTACTTAGTCTATTTAGGCCAAAGCGCCATGGACGACCATAGACAATGTTAGTCGGCAACTGACCCTGATTTTCATCTTCAGTAATAAGGAAATTTTGGGATTGAACGATACCAATACTTCCCGAGAACGTATAATTTTGGGCTTATTGAGAAGTGAGTTAGCCAGGTCGTCACTGAAAATGACTGGCAATGAGGGTTGATAATTATCAACTTCATTGCCCTGAATTTGATGTTTTAGACATGATCTGTGGTTCTAATAGGATGCCGCTGCGTGCTACAAATTTGAACAAAAATGAAACCGTTTACAAAACACTTTTTCTGTTACTGTTGTTATGCGAGAGATGCCGAATAGTATGCACTGAAGAAGATATTGCCGCTATATTGTGAGGGTTTGAAGAAGATCGTAGTCATCAGGAACTAGAAACTGTGGTTGTGTTCTTTCCATTTGTGGCTTAAAAGCTCTCAAGATTCAGCTTGTGAAGAAAGTGTGAAGCGAGATGACCTGAGTTAATTTGGCGAATGCTCCGATGCATAATTAAAAGTTTCCATCAAACATTAAAATTTCTATCAAAAATTTGTTCTCCAATAAAGTTCATGTTTGGTTGAATTGGTACGTAAATAAGCAGAATGGTTGCATTGTTCATAAATTATTTATATAATTACTGTGTGATAGGCTTTATAGGCGCGCTCCAAACGTTTTACTGAAAAAAAAAAACTTTTTGATGAAAATGTAATTTCCTACAGATTACTGAAAAAAATTTGGGCAATCTAGCTTCGTAAACGTTTTCTGTAGTAAATTGTTGATCAACTGGACAGCTAAGAACTAATGCCAAGTCTGAACCCAGATCTGGGCTACTGTAGGTAAGAGATTTTAATCTTAATTTCTTTCAATTGTTCAAGACATAATATTTTTAAATGAGCTTCAAGAAAAAAAGCCTACAGTTGATCTCATTTATGATAGTCTTTGTTAAATTCATTCAATAAAAAGTTCCAAACTGATCAGCCTACACGTTGACGAAACCCGCGATGCATAATTAAGTCCCATCAAAACATTAATTTGATCAAACTTCTGTTCTTGGGTTCATCTTGGTTGAAGGGGTGCGTATGGAATAAAAAAAACGTTTTATTCACACTTTATACATTCACAGAACAATTACTGTTGTGAAGGTTTTATGGACGCGCTCAAACGTTTTATCCAAAAAACAAAAAAAACTTTTTTGATGGAAATGAAATTTCACCTGTGCAACTTGAAATGGATTCATAATCTTTCTTCTATGCCTATAAGAGTTAAAACTGAAAAAAGACTTGTCATCAAGCTTTATAAAAAGTCTTCCGTAGTAACAGATTGTTCACCAACCGAACAGTTAGTTATCACTTAATGCCAAGCTCTGAACTAGACTGGGCTACAGTAGGAAGATTTTTGTCCTAATTTTTTTCAATTGTACAGAGCATTAATTATTTTTAAATAAGCTTCAAGAAAAAAGTCTATACTTGATCTCATTTATTGATTATCTTGCATAAATTTATTCAAACTGAAAGTTCAAACTGTTTCGAGCCTAAAAAACCATGGAGAAAGCCTATCCTTTTTACTAAAAATTTAACAGATAACATACGCGATTACTAAGGTAAGAGATTTTAATCAAATTCACTTCTTTGTTAGCGCAAAGAGCTTCAATAAAGCTCTTAATTTCATCTGACTTCTTTAATAATCCAAGGTTTAAAACTGTTTTTCTTGGTTTCTTTTTTTTCCTCTCTGTCGATACTTACTGTTGATGTATTACATATTCATGCGAGACTTAAAATCGCTTTAATTTAATGCAGTTTTTTTCTTCTTCTTCTTTCTTTTTTTCTTTCCTTTCATTCTTCAGCCATATGTCAGATTATTTGAAGAAAATTCAGCTCTTTACCTATTATTTTCTTTTTTTATCTTTTCATGTTTGTTATTATTTTTTTCGTTCTTTCCTCCTATTATTTGGATTATTATTATGCATCAGCCCTTGCAGAGCGATATATATTTGTTCTAATTACGCTGGTTTAAAGTCGTTATTATTTCACATTAAAAATAAAGGAAAATAATTCAACAAAGGATTACACACCGTTAAAGAGAATTGCAGTAGAATTTTATAGTATTTTCTCAGAACAGAACATAAGAAAAATTGTTATGGTTTTTAGAAAAATTTTATAAAATTATTGTGGAGGAGATATGGCAGTTATTATATTCGCAATATTAGATTAATTTTTTTTTTTTTTTTTTTTTTTTTTTTTTTTTTTTTTTTTTTTGATGAATTAGGTGCACAATGATCATCCGATGATTAGAAAAGTGTATAGAAAAAGGTCCAAAAGTATAACAAAAATTAAGTTCCGAAAACACTTCAATCGAGATTAAATTTATATTGTGGTTGAAGCAACCATACTAAAAATTGAGCAAAAATTAGTTGCAGGCTGACTAACTAAAAGTGAAACACTAAGTTTCCAAATCTTTGGCAATTAGTTAGCGTGAACGATGTCTGTTCTCCCTACCTTAGAGTGAGGTTGGATAGGAGCTAAGGCTTGTCTGCATGTGGCACATTTGCAGCAGAAGTGACTTCTTTAAGATCACAATAGATTCCGACTTTTGCTAGATTTTTGTTTGATATTTTGTTGTTGATAGCGTTGATTACTGGTCTCGACTTGTTACTGGTGCAATGACATGGAAGGGGATGCAAATCACATTCACTTTCCATATCACCTTCTGTTGTAATTATTGTGAAGAGGGAAAATTCTCCTTGGTATACATCGTCTGAACGGCTTGGCTGATCTACTTTCTGTGGACAACAGAACATCAAATTGGTTTGGTCGGCAATTCATTTCGACTATTGTTCGGGTTTACATCAAAAAAAAAAAAAAAAAAAAAAAAAAAAAAAAAAAATATGAAAAAATATTTCTTCGGCGATTTCTTCTCAGCAGATTTCTGGCAGAAACTCTGAAGGTAAATAAAATTGCCATGAAAAGTTTCAAACAAATCTATCGTTCCGAGTCGACTTTAAACTGTAGGTCCCGCCACTCATGTATAAAAAATTAACACACACAACATAAGTGGCTAGGCCGTAATCCTGACTGAAGGTTGTAATGGCCAATTATGTTATGTTAGTTCGGTTTGATTTCAATTGATTGATTTCAATTGATTGTCTTGATAATCTATCTCCCTGGGATGGCTGTAGTTTAATCCAGAGTTTATCGATACTTATCCGATATTATGTACCATTACACCGCGATGCATTATTAAGTTCCCATCAAAACATTAATTTTATCAAACTCCTGTTCTTGGTTCATCTTGGGTTGAAGGGGGTGCGTATGAATAAAAAAAACGTTCTTTTATTCACTGACTTTATTACATTCACAGAACAATTACTGTTGTGAAGGTTTTATGGACGCGCTCCCAACGTTTTATCAAAAAACAAAAAAAATTTTTTGATGGAAATGAAATTTCACTGTTGCAACTTTGAAATGATTCATACATCATTCTCCATATCCTATAGATTAAACTGAAAAAGACATTGTCGATCAAGCCTTTATAAAAAGTCTTCAGTAGTAACAGTTGTCACCAACGAACGTTCAGTTTAATCACTTAATGCCAGTTGAACCTAGACTGGGCTACAGTAGGAGAGGATTTTAGTCCTATTTTTTTCAATTGTCAAGCAGTAATATTTTTAAATAAGCTTCAAGAAAAAGAGCCTATACTTGGATCTCATTTATTGATAGTCTTGCATAAATTTATTCAATGAAAGTTCCAACCTGTTTCGAGCCTAAAAAAACCCATGGAGAAAGCCTATACTTTTTACTAAAAATTTAACAGATAACATACGCGATTACTAAGGTAAGAGATTTTAATCAAATTCACTTCTTTGTTAGCGCAAAGAGCTTCAATAAAGCTCTTAATTTCATCTGACTTCTTTAATAATCCAAGGTTTAAAACTGTTTTTCTTGGTTTCTTTTTTTTCCTCTCTGTCGATACTTACTGTTGATGTATTACATATTCATGCGAGACTTAAAATCGCTTTAATTTAATGCAGTTTTTTTCTTCTTCTTCTTCTTTTTATTCTTTCCTTTCATTCTTCAGCCATATGTCAGATTATTTGAAGAAAATTCAGCTCTTTACTATTATTTTCTTTTTTTATCTTTTCATGTTTGTTATTATTTTTTTCGTTCTTTCCTCCTATTATTTGGATTATTATTATGCATCAGCCCTTGCAGAGCGATATATTATTTGTTCTAATTACGCTGGTTTAAAGTCGTTATTATTTCACATTAAAATAAAGGAAAATAATTCAACAAAGGATTACACACCGTTAAAGAGAATTGCAGTAGAATTTTATAGTATTTTCTCAGAAACAGAACATAAGAAAATTGTTATGGTTTTTAGAAAAATTTTAATAAAATTATTGTGGAGGAGATATGGCCAGTTATTATATTCGCAATATTAGATTAATTTTTTTTTTTTTTTTTTTTTTTTTTTTTTTTTTTTTTTTTTTTGATGAATTAGGTGCACAATGATCATCCGATGATTAGAAAAGTGTATAGAAAAAGGTCCAAAAGTATAACAAAAATTAAGTTCCGAAAACACTTCAATCGAGATTAAATTTATATTGTGGTTGAAGCAACCATACTAAAAATTGAGCAAAAATTAGTTGCAGGCTGACTAAGTAAAAGTGAAACACTAAGTTTCCAAATCTTTGGCAATTAGTTAGCGTGAACGATGTCTGTTCTCCCTACCTTAGAGTGAGGTTGGATAGGAGCTAAGGCTTGTCTGCATGTGGCACATTTGCAGCAGAAGTGACTTCTTTAAGATCACAATAGATTCCGACTTTTGCTAGATTTTTGTTTGATATTTTGTTGTTGATAGCGTTGATTACTGGTCTCGACTTGTTACTGGTGCAATGACATGGAAGGGGATGCAAATCACATTCACTTTCCATATCACCTTCTGTTGTAATTATCTGTGAAGAGGGAAAATTCTCCTTGGTATACATCGTCTGAACGGCTTGGCTGATCTACTTTCTGTGGACAACAGAACATCAAATTGGTTTGGTCGGCAATTCATTTCGACTATTGTTCGGGTTTACATCAAAAAAAAAAAAAAAAAAAAAAAAAAAAAAAAAAAATATGAAAAAATATTTCTTCGGCGATTTCTTCTCAGCAGATTTCTGGCAGAAACTCTGAAGGTAAATAAAATTGCCATGAAAAGTTTCAAACAAATCTATCGTTCCGAGTCGACTTTAAACTGTAGGTCCCGCCACTCATGTATAAAAAATTAACACACACAACATAAGTGGCTAGGCCGTAATCCTGACTGACAGGTTGTAATGGCCCAATTATGTATGTTAGTTCGTTTTGATTTCAATTGATTGATTTCAATTGATTGTCTTGATAATCTATCTCCCTGGATGGCTGTAGTGTTAATCCCAGAGTTTATCGATACTTATCGATATTAACCTGTACCATTACATGTATGGAAATAATATATTTACATATGCTGGAATACATATTGCTAAACAATTTGTCTCATTTGGTTATCGCAGGATAAGTAACATATTAGATATTAATTTTTTACTCTCATTCCTCTCTCTCTCTCTCTCCTCTCTCTCTCTTCCAATGTATGCTAGCATACACATAGACATATACTTGCTTACTTTTCACACACCTATCTGTATGCCAGAGTAGACAAAAAAAAAACCAAAAGAGAAGAAAAAAAGCCTCAACTGTAGTATGGCAAGAGACAACTGTCATGTTGTATTTCTATCACTGTGTATGTGTTGCCTCCTGCACACACACACACTGTATGTATTAGTGTTGTGTGGCATGCCGTAACCATACAAATGTTTTGTGGCATGAGAAAAATATTAATTTTTTTTTTCTTCTGTTCTGTTTCGTAAATATTCTCGTTTTATTATTTATTGTAACATGTTGTACACTTTGTCCATTAGTACACTCACTCACTCACTCACTCACTCACTCACTCACTCATTTATGGTTATTTTAGATATTATTTATTATGTAAACGAATATTTATTTTAAATCTTAATTTCTTCTTCATAAATAAGATACAATTTTTTATGCCCTGAACGTACACCATATAACAAAAAAAAAAAAACAAATTCAAATTGAAGCATACAGTATTCGGTAACTGAGATTTTTTATTTCTAATTTACACAATACCCCCCTCCAAAAAAAAAAACAGAGTATTGTAATTAAAAATTACTCATACGTTACATTGACCTCTTGTGTGTGTAATTCCACCATAATACTGTACAAAATAAAATAAAATTTACATACACAATCGTAATGAAATAGTTTTCTGTCATTGTCATATTTTACCTTAATATGGGAAAACATATCATCTTAACTTAAATGGGAATAGTTTTTTATGTGTATTGCTGTATTAGGAATGTGTTTTTGTTATGAAGTCAGTATTTTCTCTCCATTGTTAACTTAATTAAAAGTAAAAAACTTTTTTTTTCTTGATCAAATAAAATGCTTTAAAGTAAGGTAATTAAAAATTTTAATATCTTATTAGAAATCATATACGTTTCTCTAAGCGTTTCCTATGATTAAATTTAAACAAAGTGTAGTTTGGTTTATCGAATAATTTTAATCCTTTTAAATGATGATGCCTTTAATGTCGATCACCATCTAATTTTCTTGACCTTGACGCCTAAATCAGACGAATTTGACGATGACATGGCTAATGTTGACTTTGAATGTCATTGTGTTTTTCTGCTTCTCAAAAAAATCTGTCGTTCTGAGTCGACTTAAAACTTGTAGGATATACTATTACAAATCACTTTTATAACTATTGGTCTACTATTTCATCATGCGTTGAAACTAGAGGAATGACGTCTTTCAATCCATATACCTACATAATTGGTTTCACGTCTAATAAGCCAGCACTCTGCGTAATAGACTACGGCGACTTCACATTCCGTTTTTGCAAAGATAAATTAAACAACGAAGGTAGTGGTAGCTAAGGATCGGTATTCTCTAACAAATAATGCAAACGGAGCAATATATCCAGGCTGTTTGGAATTGGAAAATTATCATATTCGAAGGGAAGTATTGCAATCTCCATTACATTATTCGTTTCATTGTAAAGCCTTTATGGAATTCAAACACTGGCCGGATTTTATACTCTAAAACTATAGTGGAATCGCAATGATGTCAACAGGTTGATGTTAACCGCATGCAGTACAATTACAAATAATGAATTCTAAACTCTTAGCGTCACTTTTACATGAACGAGTGACAATATGGCTTAGTGTGATCAAGTTGGTCTAAGAATTACTTCAGGCTTAAATCTGCTCTACTGAGGATTTGGAACATTTGGATTAGGAATAGTTTAGTTGCGAATTACTAGCATAAATTCATTATCCTTTAAGTTACTAAGTATATCGTTCCTGTTTATTTTTTAAATACACAAATGAATCACGTTCATGTCCTGAAACAATCTTGTTTCAGGAAAATAGTCCACCATTTGGTAACTGGGGGTTTAATTTTGCTCTCAATAGCTGTGATAGAAATAACATTCTTAATACACTTTTTTTATTTTCAACATAGCCTTGATATTAGTCTCTCGTGATCATTTCATTCTTCATATAAACTTTTGTCCATAAAAATCGGATTATAATATTACTGAAGACGAAAATCCCAGAAGTCTTCGGAATATTCTGCTGAGGAGAACTGTTCCAATTGGTAGAAATATATTGCCTGGTGAAACAAAACTACAACAACTGTTTGCTTTTCGCGAAGGTATGTAGGTAGCATTGGCTGTCCGCTCAAGGAGTTATGAGCGGACACATTTAGGCCACACATAGCGGCCATTTGAATACTACAGTTTCTCATTTTCTTCTAGTCCAGGAACCACTCGGAGCTTCCGATGAAGCGACTCAGACTGTCAATATCAATACATGATAGTTCATCCAGATCGTCTTTATAGTACCCCGATACCTCTATTTCCTCCAACAAAGTGCCGGTCATGCTTTTCGCAAAAACTTTATTCAAAATTTTGTAACTTTCCTTATTCAAATTTAAATTTCAAAAAGCCATTGCTATCTGTACAGAATTTAAATAGATTGACAGATGCTGTTCTAATTTTCACTTTTCATTCACTTTTCTAATAAACAAAGTTTAACTAGCATATATGCTTGACCTATAAATGAAATAAATTTCATTTAATTTAAGCATTTAAGTGCCATTGTTTATCAATAATATGCTCAACTTTATTGCTATTTTTTCGAAAGATTGAAAGATCCATTCATACTATATGTATGCATGTAGGAGTATATAAATTTCATTACTGTCAAAATCTATTTATAAAACATATGTATGTATGTATATTTATGTGTATATATGGATGGATATCATGTCAATCACATTCAATTCAAAATCATATGAAAATAAATCAAAATAAAATGATGAATAAAAATGAAATTTATTGACCCCAAAAACCCAGAAAGAGAGGAAAGGAAAGGATAACAGAAACAAAGAGAATTTTATTATTATTTTTTTTCTCTCTTTGTATATAAAATATCTATTTATAAAACTAACGCCAACATATATATTTCTTATATTTTTTTTATCATACAATCAAATCATATTTTAAAGCTTGTCAATTTTTTTTTTTTTTTTTTTGTTTTGGTTTCTTGTTTTCGCTTTCAATTGTCATTCAACAAATATGGCGCACATACTGAAAGAATGCTTACCATATAAGAATCATAAAGGAATTGTTGTTTTTTTTTATGGCAAAGAGAGAATAAATATGAGTTTTAGAATAAATAATACCAATACCTAGACGTATTCTCTACGCTATGCTTGTGTTAGAAGTTAGCAAAAATTCTTGCTTAGGAATTGATGAAATTTTACCCACTCTGTGAAGCATGTAAAAAAGCAACAGCTGTGGTGTTATTTCGTCTTTCGTTTTTTTTTTTTTTCTTGAGCAAATGCTTTGTGGTAAGGAAAAATGAAATAAATTTCATATAAAATATGTGCAGAAATAAATAAAAGACTCTCGACAAGATGGGGCGCAACAAAAAAAAATGAAAAGAAAGAGAAGAGAATTCATAACAAATTTTACTAGCGCAAGTTATAAAACCACAAATAAATGTCAATCTAGGAGATAAACAAATTGTATGAGTCAAGCCATATTGCATGTGTGGATAAAGTTAGAAAAACCCGAAACAGTACAAAAAAAATATGAAACTCCAATAAACTAAACTTTCTACAGTTACACACATGTAAGCTTACATTTACATATGTATGTATATGTATGTGTATGAATATATATTTTACATATGCTGGCAATACATATTGCTAAACAATTTGTCTCATTTGGCTTATCGCAGGATAAGTAACATATTAGATATTAATTTTTTACTCTCATTCTCTCTCTCTCTCTCTCTCTCTCTCTCTCTCTCCAATGTATGCTAGCATACACATAGACATATACTTGCTTACTTTTGCAAACCACATATCCTGTATGCCAGAGTAGACAAAAAAAAAACCAAAGGAGAGAAGAAAAAAAGCCCTCAACTGTAGTATGGCAAGAGACAACTGTCATGTTGTATTTCTATCACTGTGTATGTGTTGCCTCCTGCACACACACACACTGTATGTATAGTGTTGTGTGGCATGCCGTAACCATACAAATGTTTTGTGGCATGAGAAAATTATATTAATTTTTTTTTTCTTCTGTTTCTGTTTCGTATAATATTTCTCGTTTTTATTATTTATTGTAACATGTTGTACACTTTGTCCATAGTACACTCACTCACTCACTCACTCACTCACTCACTCACTCATATTATGGTTATTTTAGATGAAATTATTTATTTATGTAAACGAATATTTATTTTCTAAATCTATAATTTCTTCTCTCATAAATAAAGATACAATTTTTTATGCCCTGAACGTACACCATATAACAAAAAAAAAAAAACAAATTCAAATTGAAGCATACAGTATCGGTAACTGAGATTTTTTATTTCTAATTTACACAATACCCCCCCCTCCAAAAAAAAAAACAGAGTATGTAATTAAAAATTACTCATACGTTACATTGACCTCTTGTGTGTGTAATATCCACCATAATACTGTACAAAAATAAAATAAAATTTACATACACAATCGTAATGAAATAGTTTTCTGTCATTGTCATATTTTACCCTTAATATGGGAAAACATATCATTTAACTTAAATGGGAATAGTTTTTTTATGTGTATTGCTGTATTAGGAATGTTGTTTTGTTATGAAGTCAGTATTTTCTCTCCATTGTAACTTAATTAAAAGTAAAACAACTTTTTTTTTTCTTGATCAAATAAAATGCTTTAAAGTTAAGGTAATTAAAAATTTTAATATCTTATTAGAAATCATATACGTTTCTCTAAAGCGTTTCCTATGATTAAATTTAAACAAAGTGTAGTTTGGTTTATCGAATAATTTTAATCCTTTTAAATGATGATGCCTTTATGTCGATCACATCTAATTTTCTTGACCTTGACGCCTAAATCAAGACGAATTTGACCGATGACATGGCTAATGTTGACTTTGAATGTCATTGTGTTTTCTGGCTTCTCAAAAAAATCTGTCGTTCTGAGTCGACTTAAAACTGTAGGTAACTCATGTATAAAATTAACACACACAACATTAGTGGTGTGAGAAACTAGGCCGTAATCCTGAATGAAGGGTTGTAATGGCCAATTATGTATGTATGTACTACCTACTACACTACGGCGACTTCTTAAGAAAATACAGAAGATAGTTTGTGGCATTAGCTGTGTGGAATGTAACGGGCCGTCCTGTTGTAACTTTAGATCTACTTGGTGTCTAGATCATGCAATTCAGGCCAAAAGAGGTTATAAATCATCAAATTTATATAAAGTTATAGAACGATCAATGTCGTTCTCAAAGATGACTCCGCTCGCCCTGAATTCACCCCAAACAGGGACCTTTAATCACAGTATCTATCCTACTATATAGATATGATGAATCTTGCTAGTTTCAAATATAATCTCGCAAATTTGTTTACTAGTTTGGGTATTTTTCAAAGCATCTTTCTCTATCTTATTATTATTATTTCATTGTTTTGTTTCGTACGGACATAATTGGTCATTTCAACCCTTCAGTCAGGATTACAACCTTCGATTTTCTCATATGTCTGTGTTATATTTATACATGAGTGGTGAAACCTACAGTTTTAAGAGTTTTTCCCTGCAGTTAAAACCAATACGCTACCTACTAGACTACGGTGCTTTTATTTCAGAGCTGCATTTATTATGTTCCATGCAGCAAAGAAGTGATTAAACCACTGTCGTATATCGATAACCATTGGTTACATGTCTTAGAGTGTAGTAGAGACTAACTTCTTCTCTTTCTCAGCACCTAGTCTGAGCTTCATATAATGTTTACTATAATGTTTCTAACTTCTAAGCGGGTGGCCAAGGCTTCCTCTATAGATTATTTGGTGGGGATTGAAGGCTCGAATTCTACAAAGAGGAAATAAATTGTCTTTATTTCCAAGTCAGTTTTAGAATGTAGTAATCATATAAAGCCTGGTCATATCAATAATAGATTTCCTTGGTTTTTTTTATTTAATATCGACTTGCCTCAAATTTTCGAGTGCATATTACCTATTCCCCAAACCAATAATTAGTTGTCATTATAATGAAAATATTTTGTTGCACTTAACATTTGTTTTTCTCGAATTTTTATGGGCTTATTTGTGGTTTTCTCGTTAATACTATTATGTTTCTTGTGTTATAAAGCTATGCTTACAAAAATATATTTCTGTGAACTAAATTTTGTTTTGTTTTTGTTTTTCTGTGAGCAGCCAATGTTTATTGTTGTTGCTGTTTTCGTTTTTGTTTTTGTTTTGGTTTTATTTTCTAGTAAATTAAACAAAATTTTTCCTCCATGTACACAATTAAAACCAATAGCAATACATACGCATATAAAAAAAAACAATCACACACACACAAACGGTATACGCTTAAAATGTTTATATGCGTTCATACGTTTTGTAAGTATGAGTGCATGAAAGAACATAATACGGGTATTAAAAATATATGTGTATGGTATATGTGTGTGTATGTGTGTTTGCGAAACTGTAATAATACCGGCTGGTGGCAGTAGTAGTGGTGATAGTGGTAGTGTGGTTCATAAGACTAACAGTAGTAATGGAAGAAGCATTAGCGGTTTTTCATTTGTTAAAGGAAATTATTGTTGTTGTACTTCTTTAATTCATTTTCGTTTCGTTTTGTTGTTGCTATTATAACGATTGTTATTATTGTTGTTTTTTTGCATTTTGCAAAGTCTTTGCTGTTGTTGTTGTCAATATTGTGGTTTTTATTTCAATTTTACTACTCGTATTATTATTATTTTGTTTTTATTGTTATTTTGTTGCAATGACTCTAAAATTCATATACTTTACGTTACACTTTTCCCTTGTTGTTGCTATTGTAGATTGTATTGTTGTTTTTCTAAACATTTTTAAGCAATTAACGTTTTTCTTTTTTTTTGATGTTGTTTTGTTGTTGTTGTTGCAAATTTTGCCTTTCCTGTTGAACGTTTGTGGTTGTACTCAGTCAGTGTCGATTTAGATTTGTTATGAATCTACAAACATACAACTACAACCGTACAATAAATGTTAGATTTTTTAGATTAGCTGCCTTGTAATTGTATTGTTATTATTGTTACTGCTGCTGCTATTGCAGTTACAGTTGCAGTTGTTGTTAATGTTGTTGCTCTATTCATGCAATTTAATGAAAACCACAATTTTAGTTGCAATTGGGTTTATTATGAGGAGATTGGTTTGTTTTTGTTTTCTGTTTTTTTATGGTTTTTCACAGTGAAACTTTTATTTTCGTTAACATTTACTTTGCCATTGTTTTCCATTACAAACCAGTTGCATTTATTTCAAACTCATTGTTTTATAATGCTGTGTGTGACCATTACGTCGCCAAGTGGTTTAGATAATTAATTTTATGCGGTTAATTGTTAAATTGTTGATTTTTATGCAAAATAACACAGATTTTATTGAAACATTTTGCATAAATTGTATTCAATGTTATCTTAAATTAAGAATACGTATGAAACTCTTAGGAAATAAAAATTATCGTTTAAAATATCATCAGTAAAGTATTTAAGCTGTCGCAAGTTGCCTTCTTCTGTTTTTATTAATTGCTAAATTAAATTTTTTCTTTATAAAACTACTTTTAATTTGTCAATAATAAATTTACACTTAGTTTTACAAATAAACACAAAAAATTTTTGCGACATTTCATTCCCCTCAGAATAACAATAAAAACTAGCTGGTAAAAGTTTGGTTGGCAATAAAATCCTCTACACTAAAACTGGATTCACTTCGGAACAAAATGTTTGTTCCTAAACAATTTTAGTTTTTTGAGAGTTTGTTCTGAAACGATTCACCCACTTCAAAAAATTGTTCTGTAAAAACAAGGCTACAAAGGCAAATTTGCTTATAAAAATGAAGTATCTGGCAGCACTGTTCCATTGTTTCGGAAACAAAAATTAAAATTAAACCAATTCAAGCTGAAATTGTTCCCAACAAAATTTACTCTCTTCCTCTATCTCTCTTTCTCTCTCAAAAAGAGAAATGTCTAACTCCATATAAAAAAATTGTTTCGGGACAAAAATGGGAGAATCCAACTTAAGGGCTTACGTTACAAGTGTTGTTTAATTAGGTTCGTAAGTAATGTCTGGTGTTGGTTGATAAAACCTCATATTTTTTGTAATTCAAAATGCTTTCAGCTGAGCGACAGATTTTTGAGAAACATGCAACTCTATTTACTCTTAAAATCTTTCGCCGAAGTCGCCGATGTAATATTTTTTAATATTTCGTTTCGTTCGATCTGGCCTCGCGTCTATGGAACCAATACACTAATTTCTAGTTTTCTGAGAATAGAAAAGTGAAAAAGGAAAAATGTCCAGCAAGTGGAGATTTAGAGCACATTTTTCGGTGGAAAAGATTCCATTTGGGCTCGGCATATTTCAATCTGAGACCAAAAGCCTTCACTTTGAACCAAACCCCTTTCACCAACCCATCTGGCTCCACATTCGAAAAACACGTACATCTCTTAATGGAGTATGCAGCCTTCAAATTGCTGCATTCGCTCTTTTTTATCACAATT
The DNA here is from genome assembly GCA_005959815.1 of Sarcophaga bullata. NCBI lineage: Eukaryota > Metazoa > Arthropoda > Insecta > Diptera > Sarcophagidae > Sarcophaga > Sarcophaga bullata. Next base: position 262,815 of record QOCX01000207.1, read on the forward strand.
ATAAAGTCTACTGGTTCCGTATGGGAATAGTTTAGAGATAGGAAGAAGCTGTCTTACACTTTTATTTAATTGGTCATTACAGCCCTTTAGTCAGGATTAGAACCTATCTTCGCACACCATCTATATTGCGTGTCCTAATTTTATTTATGTTTGAAGTCGACTCCCAATGACATGGCAATTTCCATTTACTTCTGAGAGTTTTCGCCAAAAATCTGCTGCGTGAATGTTGCCAAAGAAATGATCCTGCGTATTTCCTTATTTTCAAGATTTTTAGACTAAGGTTTGCACAGAGGTCTCATGTCTAATAAACACAACATACTAGACTGCAGTAACAACATGTTTATATTTCACAGATTACTTCTGTAGTCAGTTTTTATTCACTTTCATTGCAAAATGAGGAACTCCATATTGTTCTTTTATTACACCTACCTACTAGACTTCGGCGACTTCATTAAGTAAGCCAGTAAGTATATTAACAACTAATAAGTTCTTCTGCATAAAATTTAGAATTTTCAGCAAGTGCATAAGTGCAATAATTTTCTACATGAAAGCAATACAATACAATACAATTCTCCATATCGTTGGTCGCATGCAGAAAGGCCCTAACTGACAGTTTTTTCGAAATTGATTTTTCTTTATGATTCCAGACAAAATTTGTGTTAAATGCATTGGAATCACAACACAAATCAATTTCGAAAAAAGTGTAAGTTAGGGCCTTTCTACATGAGACCAACGATATGATCCTGTAGCATATTGCCAATAAGAAAAATTTCTAATCCTTACATTTATAATTCTGTCACATGAATATTAAACACACAACTTATTAATCAACTAATTTCTAACACTTAATCTGCAGTTTAATTTTATAAAATTTTCATCATCATTTTGTGCGAATATGCAAAATAACTTAAGAGCCCATAAATCACATTTTAATTAACTTCACATTTACTAACGCACTCAGATTTGATGACATCATGAAATGTAATTAAATTTTCATAAAGGATACAGACATACATACATACATACAAGTACTAATACATACGTAACTGCTAATAAGAATTTATTGAAATTGAAATTTAAAAGATTTTTTTCTTTTTGCTTATAATGCCTGCTTAAATTGAAATTCAATTTAAATGTGAATCGTACAACAACTGATGACTTCTTTTTTTCTTTTTGAGCCTGAATAATTAATTATTCGATATTTAAATTCCGTTATTTATTCATCTGTTTTTAATAAAGTTTTTATAATTTCATCGTGAATTTTTATATCCTTAATTGAGTTTCTGAATTTTTCATTTGATTTGCTCAAAAACCGATTTTTTTTTATTTTTTTTTAATTATTTTACTCGATCGAACGTTTATTTAATTTTATTTAATTATTAATTGCTCTTTAATAAGTAAACGTGGCTTTAAGTGTAAAGATACAGTTCTCATGTTGTTTATACATTAAATCTGAAGTTTATTAAAATATATCTTGTTTTAACACGTATGCTTGCTTGCCATATATATGTACGTGTATGTATATCCTACATTTTATATAATGTCATATATTTCTCACATACAGCAGGTTTAAGTTAATTAGAACGTGTGAAACTTTATGTGATATTGGTTATTAATTTAATCCTGTAATCTTAAGCTTATACTTTAAACGAAAATTACGCACCAGGGGGCGGATTTTTCACTTATCGGGTAACTATTTATAATCGTGTAATAAGTGGGGTCTCATATTCGGTCTCTCTCTCTCCTTGCAATGGTCTTCGATATATAAAAATTGTTTTAATTCTCGAGACGAGGAAATGTTTTGGAGAAGATTAAGAGACGGGCACCTCTATGTATTTAGTTAATCGGCTCTTAAATCGCTCTAAATAAAACAAGTCTGAAAAGAGCTCAAATGGATTTGGCAAGATATAGAGACTTGTGTATATGGACATAACAGGGCTAATGCGAACATGTCCTGCAGCTGTGTTGGAAGCTTTGTTGGACTTTAGCTCGCTGTAAATGGCAATGAAGACGAAACCTATTGATACTATAGTTAAGTTTCTGGGAGAAATATAACGTAAAGTACATTGGGGGATTCCAAGACCTAAGAAACTGATTGGTAGACAGCACCCTTCTTAACTTTCTTCCCTGGATAGAACCAATAGAGTCTATGATTTTCAGAAGTGTTTCGCAAACGAGTCTTACAGACACAAATATGCAGTAATCTGGAATCCATATACGAGATCTTAATTGGATAGGCGGTACAAATACTCGTCATAGCATAGACAGTCGGGTCCATATCCAAGCAGTCGGCTCTTATGAAAAGGTAGTGTAGGACTGTTTGTGGCAGTTGAATCAGAGAATTTAGGAAAAATAAGAGTACCCTTGCTGAGTAATATGTATTGTTGGGATTCTCCGCAATGAGCAAGCGGACTAGCTTGCCAGGAGTTGAGCTTTCACTATGTTGGTGGAAATTATAATAGGAGGAGATCTTAGTCAGACATAATGAGAGTTGTTTTGAATCGTTCTGTGACAATGAGATTTTATCATCGGGACACATTCTTGGGTGCACATTAAGTGCTGGGAAAGAAATTGTAATTTTTGACACCGATCAGCATCCTTAACCATTGTCAGGTTAACAGGCCTAGAGGAGAGATTATGGTGATACCCTATAAAGTTTGAGGGGAGTATAATAGATAGTATGGTTGCAGTAGTGTGGCAGTTTTATGTATCGTTAGAGGACTTCAAATGGATTTCTAGGTGTGAGGGGCATGCTTGTAGCAAACGGGAATACTGTTCGGTGTCAGTAATGAACTCCCTATTTAATACTTAATAAGCATCCAAGTTTCCTTCATTTTAACGGAGTGTTTCATCTGAAAATTTGTGCTCCTCGCTCTAGAATCTACATATTGGGCTTGAAGATTTCGTGATAATTTACTCCTTACCAACATAGCCCTCTAGAAATTGTTTTTAATACCTAAAATCGGAAGCTGGGATAAGCCTATTTCTGTTTGTCTGAGAGTTTAGTGTATATTCCTTTTGATTGTCAAGCTACACACGGCAGTAAGTTTCGCTGCCTTATTGGCATTGTTATCTTCCACTTTAGTTGTAAAATATGAAACCTTGAAATCCTTAAATGCCTGAGATTGGTTGGCTAATTTAATAGACTTTGAATTTAAAGACTTTTTTCTTTTTAAATTTCTAAATTTAAGAGTTTAGCACACACATTCAAATGTAATTTTACTAACTAATTGCGTTCAACTGTTCGTATAGGAGTCGCTGTAAATTCTCTGTCTGTACGAGTTGGGGAATATAAAGAGTTGAGAGAATGTATTTAATTTATGACTTATGCGTGACTACCAAAATAAAATAAACGAAAGACATTCAAACATGCAATCTGGTTAAAAGAAAGAAAACAAAGTATTAAGCCCATGTACACATACACACATTCAAATACATTCATATACTCACATTGAAAATCCTTGTGATAAATCATAAATACAACTGCTCACACCTTAACTTAAACAATTTGGAGTTATTTTTTTTTTTGCGCATCAGCCAGCATAATAGCTGAGTGGGTGGTAAATGGGTGTTGATAGACAATATTTTCAACATAACAATTAACACTATCCGGAAAAAAAAGAAGAGAAATGGAAAAAACCGTTGTGGTAAAAACCAAAATCCCATGTATTTCATACACACAAACTTACATTCAAAATGTTGGTAAGAAAAGTGAGTCAGCGATATTAACCATCACTCTACATAAATGGTTAAGCACTACACAGCTTAATTTGTGTCCTTAAGATATAACGAATATAAGATGCCACATGCTATTGTACAAGTATGTTGTATGTTGTAAGGAATATTAAGTTAGTTACTGCTAACATCACTTAAGGCAAATTGATTATATTTAAGCACTAGTAGCCTGTCTCTTATAAGCCATCCATTGATTGTTTAAATTTAAATCCAATAACTATGAGAAATAATTAAATACGTCTTGAATCTTGAAAAAGATTTTCTGTTTTTTCTCTTCGTCGTCAAAGCATCGAAAAATAATCCAAAATCTTTCGTTCTCTTTTTCCTGGTATCGTATTCAATAATTAATTTCTTATAATTTATTCAACCTGTTACATCAACCTTTATCAGCCAAATCTTTCGCATTTTAATTAAGACAGCATCCAACAAAGTGAACAAACTGTTGTTCGTTTGAGTGTTATTTGTGGTAGTTGCTGCCTAACTGGGATTTTTCGAAATAAATTTCTTCAGAAATTTTATTGTCTTTCTCGTGTTGCTCTTATTTATGCTGCTGAGAAATATTTTTTTTAAAGATTTTTTTTTGTTATCAGAATAGAAAAACTTTTTCTCTATTCATTTCATTCATTTATTCTATACGTTCATACGTATACGTATACGTTCTTTGTATGTATGTATGTATGTATGTATACACGGCATTTGTAATACACTCGTTCATGTTAAAGCTCTTGCTGAAAAAGTTAAAACCTCTTAAGTTAAGTTTGTCATCCTGTTGTTGTTGTTGTTATTGTTATTATTATTGTTGAATATTTTCTTTTTTTTTTGTATTATTGTTTGTGAGCATGTGTGAGTGTATGAAAGTGTATTTGTGAGGACTCTGTTAATTTATATGCGCATATTAAATTGTGCAGAATATTTACTGATTTATATACAGTTCGAGGCAACTAATTAGATTGCATTAATGTCATATGCTCTTATGAGAGAAGAAATGATGGTTTCTATTGATTTAAAAGCATAAGCTTTGGAGACTTTAATTTTTTTTCTACAAAAAAATTAAATTTAATAATTACAGTCTTAGATTTAAGGAGAATGTAATGAGAGATTAAGTCTAGACAGTGTGACATAATAATCAGAACCATTTCACTAAAGTCAACAGTTTTTAATCCTTATTTTGTAGCCTTAAGATGGCCAAGGGATCATTGTAAGTCACATTAGTGCTTGTAGAGTTTGATATCCGTACTGCAACACAGTTTTCTGGTAGATTACGTTATGTTGAGATACCAATGTGACGAACACCTTCTAAAACTTTATAGTTTTCCCCATAAATAAGCGGCACATATGATCAAACTTATGATGATCGCAGAGAACTTTATGTCAGCCTAGTCCTAATCCGAGTAGATCACTATTCTCTCAGGAAATATTCTGCTATAAAGCAACCATTTAATCGTTATGAGACTAGCCGAGACTTTCGCTTGGATGCAATCTCAAATTCAAACCATCGATGAATATAATTTGGAGGAGGAAGTGGAATCTGTTTAAGAATAATGGAGTTGAGGCATCTAAATACCTAACTATGTCATTATAATCAATCGGTAGTGAAGTCTCCGTAGTCTAGTAGGTAGTGTGTTGTCCTATTAGACGTAAGACAACGTTTCAAACCCCAAGTCAGACATCAAAACGAAAATATGAAAATATTTCTTCGGCGACTTTCTCTCAGCAGATTTCAGGCAAAAACTCTGAGAGCAAATAAAATTACAATAAAAAGTTTCTCAAAAATCAGTCGTTCGGAGTCGACTTTGAACTGTAGGCCCCGCCACTCATATATAAAATTAACACAGTCAATATAAGTGGTGTGAGAAACTAAAAATTTTAGAGCTGCCCAGACAAATAAATTGCCAAGTATAGCCTAATCGCCTCAAACATTTGCTATTGCTACTGGAATAGCTCAATAAGAAGGCAATTTAGCATGGTGAAAAGTGCTTTGGTGGGTATTGCACTCAGTTTACTAAGAGTTAGAAAGACACCCATTAGGATCCTGCAGTTAAATTGTTTTAAAACAGCGTTTGGAACAGGTTTGTGTGTCAAGTGGTTCCCCTTCAACTGTTGTCTTGTACAACCAGAATATGGCGAGTTTGGGGCCGATTAAGTGAGAATTTGACATGCTTACGCACTACTTGGTCTCTTGAAACATTAGTTCGGCATCGTTTACAGCAATTTCTAATTTAAACAAGAACTAGGCGGAGTATTGGGATAAGAGACCTCCACCTTCATGCGTCTGAAATTCAGCGTAGTCAGGAGCTCAAACTAGCAGACCTTGGAAAGTACCGGAAATATTTTAATGCCAATTTTCCGCAAAAAATTGACCCACAAAGAGAAACTGCCTAGTAAAGTAAAGGTGCGGTGTAAAAGGGCGTTACTTTTTTGAAGATGAATTACAGGGGCTATAAACAACTGGACGGAATGGATCTGGACTCACTACACTGCATGCGTAAAGATTTTTAGAACAATTTATCTCGAGAATTAAGTTATTTAACGCCGTGCGGTTTTTTCTTTGGACTTATGTGAAATTTCGTATTTACGCGTGGTGGTCACTCAACTGATATGTTATTCCATATTTAATCGGAACATGTCATCGTTTCAAATCAATAAAAAATATTACAACGAGCCATGTCTTCCATGGATTAACTTCCATATTGTTTTCTACGCTCCGATTAGAGGTGAATTTAAATTATTATCAGCATTTTGCCAATTAAATTTGTCTTGTTCAGACTCAAAGCTAAACCATTTAGTATGAGACAAATTTGTTATAATTTAAACGATATGCGTGGACTAGCAGTACAGAGTTATCCTTCATCTAACTGAAGAAGTGTTGATTAGCTGTCAACAGCTATAAATCTTCAAATAAATGCGTGCAAAAGTTTTTGCATGTATTCACATCAAAATAGCGGATTTATATGCCACTGTATATATATAAGTGTGAGCATATACATACATATGTATACAAATATATTTAAGTGTATATGTATGAATGTATGTGTGCATATTTTAAAACTTTTTATACTGTTGCGTAGTTCATTTGAAAAACTTTTTTCCGACTTTCAACTTCCGTTGCCATTCGCATTTATTTTTGATGTTTTATACTTAAAAAAAAAAAAAAAAAAAAAAAAAAAAAAATTTTTTTTTGTTAACTTTTACACTGTGCTACTTCGTGATTTTTGTTAATAAAATTTCCAAACCAAAAAAAACTTTTTCTGATTGAAATACAAAATGTTTCTATGCAAACGTGTGTTAACAATGTCGTAAAATTTGTATGAAAATTGCATTCAATATTGCATGGTGTAAAGATCGTTTTGTTTAAAGTTTCTATGGCATCTTTATCATGTTTGTTTCGTTTCGTTTTTTCATCTTTTTATTCTATTTCCCTTTGTTTCAATATAAATTTAACAAGTTTAAATGTGTATAAAAGGAATTTTTGTACATGGTTTTTCCTTTACAATTTTTCTTTTTCGTTTTTTTTTTTTTGTGTTGTGACATGTCTTTGATATGCAAAAAAAAATAATGCGAAAACAAAAACTATGAAACTTAGTTTACATGGTTCTTTCAGATGCATATCTGTTTTTAGTTTAATTTTCTCCATCACACCATTCACATCATTTCTGTAAAATTCAAACGCATACGTGCGTTACCTTTAAATGTCATACCATCATTATTATTTCACATCTTTTTTGTTTTTCTTCATAATACGTTGTCTTATTTTTTTTTTTTTTTTTTTTTTTTTTTTTTTTTTTTTTTTTTTTTTTTTTTTTTTTTTTTTTGAAAATAAGAAAATTGTATGCATTATCATGCACGAAAATATTGTATAATTTTGTGCACATGTGTTCTCTTTTTTTTTGTTTATTGTTCATTATTATTGTATTTGAATTATTTTTTATTTTCTCATTCTCTCGTTTATATTTGTTATTAAAATTATTTAAAGTACTTGTTGTTTATTATGGCAAGGCAAAATGCCTGAAGCTGTAAGTATAGCCAGCCGCTTTAAAGAATCTGTTGCCACTTGCAATTGACATTTGCAAACTGCGTCGCCTTTTTATTTCACTTTTTTTTTTGTCACCTTCAAGCGCATTTCAAATGCAGATTGATTTCACAAGAAAAATTTATTTTTAGTTTTCAGGCAAATGACGCAACTAACAGTATTACGCCCTCGTCTTAATTGGTGCAGATGAATTTCAAAAAAATTCCACACACTTTTAAAATAAAATAATTGAATAGCAACTTATTACACACTTCAAATGACACATAAGTTTATATAAGTTTAATTGCATCTGTCAAATATATTTTTAATACACACCTATTGGCAGATAACGGTGAGCAGATATGTACAGACTTTAAGGTTATTTTCCTTATAAGTCATCTTTCGATTTAAATTTTGTTTATTTCAAATCTAGCAATACTTATGCCATTCTATTCTGTCATAAAATTCAGTGTATTATCTCCAAAGATAATAAAAGAATTGATTTACGCTTGAGCAACGTTGAAACTTATTAAGACAACAAGAAATTGCGCGATGAAGTCGATTTTGCCACAAAAAACAATTATCATTTCGTATGAGGTGTATACGTTAATAGGCAAATTTGTCCTATTTGTGATTTAGAAAACCCAAACGTGGTCTTACAAAAGCCAATGCACTCATTACGAGTGACAGTTTGGTGCGGCTTGTTTAGGGAAGGCATCATTGGCCCATATTTCTTTGAAAATGTGGATGGCGCAACCAGTATGGTTAATGCACTATGATAATCGATTGTTTTGCAACCGCTCAATAGGATGGTGCAACTCGCCTTACATCTCATTCCACAATTGATTTATTTTCATCAAACGTTTAATGGCCATTTAATGGTAATGTCAATTAGCTGCCAAAAAGCTGCAATTTATTACCGTGCCGTTAAAGAAAACTGTTATGCTGACAAACCAGAGACAATTGATCATTTAAAGACTAACATTCGTCATGCCATTAACGAGATACGACCTCATACACTCGAAAAAGTGCACGTAAATTGGTGCGATCGTATGCCGTACTGTGAAGCCAGCCTTGGCAGCCATATGAATGAAATAATATTGCATTTCTAATAGAAACAATTCTTCTCTACAACAAAAAAAAGAAATTTCTCTTACAATTTTAAACTTAAACTTTAAAATTTACCACTCTATATGATCTGATAGTTTTAAGTGGAATAAGTACACAACTTGGGGAACTAACAATACTGTCGTATTTCCCTGTATACTGTATATTGACAGTAGTCTAGTCTGATAGCAATTGAAGTGAGTTAGCCTTCTAAAAAAAAAAAAAAAAAAAATTGCAATTAAAACCTTCTTATATTTGGCGTTCGGACTCGACTTGGCATGAGAGATTCCACCACTTCTAATCTAAGAGTAGCATCTTTGATGGATGTGATAATCATTTGAAATGCATTCCTATTTTTTGAGGAATTTATTTTTTTAAGCTTTTTATTAAACCTGCTTGGTACATGGATCATTACCGAAACTATTCGCGGACACTTTAATTCCTAGTGATCATTAAAAAAATAATTTTTTTTTTCCACAAAATTTCTTCTTTTCAATTATTTCGCATTTTTTTTTATCACCATATCCACTTAAATAGTTAAAAAGACATTTTTTCCATTGAATGGCTAAAAGGAAAACTCCTTTTAACTCTGATTTTATGCGATAAAATAATGGAAGAAAAGAAAAAAAGAGAACAGAAAAACGTCATTTATTTTACACCCATTTAAACTTTGACTTCATGTATTGCATTAAAATTTCATTCTCATTCTCATTGAAACATCTTTCGGGCTTTGAATGCAGAGAGAAAGGAAAAGAAAATGAAAGAATAGAAAACTGAGAGGGGAAAACAAAAAAAAAAAAACAACACTCTCTGGTGCATGTTGGTGATTTTCTGCGTTTTTTTTTTTTCATTTTCTTGTTCTTCTTTTGTTTGTTTCCTCTTTAAATACTATAAAATCGGGGGGCAACTTCTTTAACTGTCATTTGCTTCTTTTTTTTTCGTTCGTCTCTTTATAAATTTTTTAATATTTTTTCTCTCTTTTTTCCGTTGCAGCAACAATCTACTAGCGATACAAGCTCAACATCACGTGATGATAGTACAACAACCACGAATACCAGCAATGATGGCACCAGTCGCTGTAGTCGTAAAGACAATGCTGCTGCAAAGTTTTTATTAAGAAAACGCAATACAAGGAAATCTTCAACGAAAGGTAAGCAAGAGATTTTTGAAACTGGGGGAGAATTTGTAATAGAGTTGTTGGCATTTGGGAAACTATATATAATGATAAAGGTGACCAACTTAAGAGCAATTAGCTTAAAAGAATAGTGTTTAGTTGCGGTAATGCGCTAATTTTCGAGATGTGATAGCTGAGCTGATTTGTTAATTTCTTGCCTCCTTCCGGGAAGGTCAACGGTGCTCTTGTTAACAGACATCTGTCTATTGATTCCTGCTAATAAACGAGAGAAATGTGTCCTTCAGCCTATGTTTGATAGCCCCTGACAGCAATAGATTGCGGAATTTGAAGTTAGGTTTTAGGACGTGTACTTTTCATTAAGACAACTAACTGAACCAGAGGTCAACATGACTCAATGTAATGAATGTGAGGTTACAATAGAAAAAAATTAATTTCGTGTGTCAATTAAGCATAATAAAATTGAATCAAATCAGGGTTAAGTTTGGAAAGTCTTATGTGAACGTTTATTCAACAATTTCAATAATAAAAAAATGTCTTACCGAATCACGTTGTGACCCAACGGAAATGTGGAATGTTTGGACATCCAATTGGGGCTTCTAAAGCCGAAACAATTGAATGATGTTGGCCTATCGCAGATTATGGAAACCAAAGGTATCTGGCATGAAACACAAGCATGAATGCAAATATCGTGTGGCCCATCTATCAGTTTATCGGCACTGCGTTCATCTGTGGCGTCACAACGGTCCACTACTCGTGCTCAAGTGAGCTATCTCTACTCCAACCTAACCTAACTTATCTCCACTGAACGTAATGAATCGATTTGCGCTTGAGTATTTATTGGGATTTATTGGAAATTTACTTCCAAAACAAAGACAATTTTTCGGAAATTGCACGACAATGTTGTTTAAAATTTGGTTGCAGAGAAGGAGCAACAATGCCCGGTATACGCAAGTTTATTGCTAAAGTTTGTGAAACTGGTTTCATTGTAGATGCGTCAATACGGTGAGTGTGCTTCTACAGTGCGTACACCCGAAAATAATGAAGATGGGGCTAATAATGTGCGTGATAATTAAGCAACATCAACTCATTATCGTTCTAACGAAGATTGAAGATTTTATGCAGTAGTTTAACCCGAATTTTGCAAAAAAATCTGGGCATGACGCCTTACAAAGATCAATTGGTGTAGGAGTTGAAGCCGCACGACCATCCGTTTCATTTTCGCTTGGTTACATGGGCCGTTTATATTTAAATTTATAAATGTTACAGCCTTTAGAATCCCATGTTCGTGACTGTTATTGTCCAATGCTGTTGTGCAACTGTGAGCTCTATCTGGATCCAACGCAACAACCAAGAGACCAACGAGCAGTAATAACTATAAGGCTCTTAGGATGATATCGTTTCGAAGAGATACAAGGAAATTTTATCAACCAATAGAGGCACTTTTCTGAGACCCTCATTTGACCCCAGAAAAAATGAATTTTTTTGCCTGGTTTCGTTAATCTTTATCGTATTACAATAAATTTTTACAGCCTCTACTCAGTAAAATTAAAATACAAGTAAAGCCGTATAAACCTTGATTTGGGCGAATAACAGAAAAAAAAACGAAAAAGTTAAAACAATTGTTGAGCCACTAAAACTAGAGAATAATAGAAGGCAATAGAGTAACGAAAATGTTTGCAACAGGAGAATGCAAAAAAAAAAAAAACAAAAATGTTTGTAATAAATTAAAAACTAATTAAAGAAAATTGAGGTTATACACACCGAATTCATTTGCATTCATTCGTTGATTTCTTTTTGCACATTTCTGCCAGAGTTTTATCGTTTCTCTCCCATTTCGTTTAATGATTTTCAAATTAATTACAATTTCAAGCAATTTTTATTCCATTATTATTATTTTCTCTTGTTTTATTTATTTTTTCTTTTTTCATGCTGAAAACGACATGAAAAGGTAATTTAAATCTATTTTTATTTTCTTATTTGGTTTTCTTTCTTTCTTTCTTTTTTTTATTGTATTATCGTAGATGCCAAATCCTTAAAATCTCAGGACAAAGCCGGTGTCAAATGTGTGGTAGTGGGCGATTGTGCAGTGGGGAAAACAAATTTAATACTCTCGTATCTTGAGAATCGTTTTAATACGGAACATGTGCCTACAGCATCAGATATTTATAATGGTAAGTAAGTCAGTTGAAAAGCATCCAAAAAAAAAATATTATGAAATAAAAAAAAAAAAAATAGAAAAACAAGAATAGAAAGAATAGAACATGAACATGAAATTATCCTTAGTAGCCTTAGCCTTCGAAGACAATCGTGTTTTAAAAATTTAAATTAAATTATAATTTATGCAAAAGGTTTATTGTTTAATATTTTCACACAATTTTTCCAAAGAAAAACAGGCATTCTTTCTCACTCTCTCCATTCCATTAACCAGCAAGCCTACCAACAATGCAAAACAATTATTGTTGATTTCCTTGCCTAGGTTTTTTTTTTGTTATTATTTTTCTTTTTACCGTAAGATTTTTTTTATGAATTTTTTACGGTGATACTCGTAATATAAGAAACCAATTTGTAAAATTTCTTTCTCTACACAAAATGGAGATGTGGCTAAGGCCTACAAAATAATCTTACAAACAACAACAACAACATCTTTTTTATACTTCATATACTAAACTGACATCCTGTGATTGTATTTCAGCTCTAACACCCGCTCTCTCTCTTTTCATAATGCCCATGACTCTTGGTTGTATTTTGAATTTTTCAAAAGCAGTACGTATTTCAGCAATCACAGTGCCTTGCATGTGGGGATGTGTTGCTTTTTGTTTCCGTTTCCCCTATATCTTCAAGCATTCATGCATGTACATGTATGTATGTATGTATGTATGTATGTATGTATGTATGTATTCATATTTTCATACATTGATAATGTTATAGACTCAATTCTCTTCTCTCTTCTGTATGGTTTTTCTAGCTTCGAGTTTATTAAAGAAAATCTTTTTTTTATTTTTCTATCGTTTTTCTCTGCACTTTCATCATAAACTTGCTCCTTTTAACTTTTTTTTATATCTCTGAGTGAATACACAATTACAAATACTCATACACACTCACATTGATATTATTCAGGGCATAAATCCTTGTTAACAATTTTAAATCCTTCTGCAGCAAAAAAAAAAAAAACAAATTTTACAATTTTTTTCCTGCTCAAAATGATAAATTGAAAATTGTTGTTATTTTCTGTGTTGCAGCATCCAGCCTAATAGAATTTTTATTCCATATGAATTGTGGGCTGGGGGTTAACCCAATACCACCTACCCTAATCAATAAGCTGCTTTAATAGAAGATAATGGGAAAATTTTTTTAGATTAAAATTTTTTTTACCGCAATCTCACAAATTTTGTTCAAACTTTGATTTTAAAATCTGTGACAAGAAAAATTATTATGATTTAAAGAGATTTGTCATCATGAAAAAGTTCTTTTTTTTAATCATGTCTTATAAAATGTGCTGTAATTTGTCAAAGTCACATATTAATCACAGAATTTCATCTCCTTCTCCGTTAAAGGTAAGATATTGTTTTTGCAATTCGTGTTAATCAAAGTCCAGGTTAACTGTGTAAAAATGGCTATGAAAATGACTGTTGAAACTGGTAGTCATCATTAAATTATTTCGATTATCCTGCTTGAAAAGTCATCATAACATCCACATGCCATAAATTAATTACACTCTCTCCCAGTTTATGGTCGAGTCCAAAGAGATCGAATAAGCATTTTAAGTGTTATTATGATTGTCGTGAATAAATGCCTTCGTACTAAGACATCTCCAAGCTGATACTACATGCATACATACATAATTGGCTATTACAACCCTTCAGCCAGGATTACCGCCTAGCTTCTTGCACCACATATGTTGTGTGTGTTAATTTTCATACATGAGTGACGGGACCTACAGTTTAAAGTCGACTCCGAACGACAGATTTTATTTTATTTATTCCCAGAATTTTTGCAAGAAATCTGCTGAGAGGAAGTCGCCGAAGAAATATTTTTTCATATTTCGTCTAATAGGCCAACGCACTACCTATTAGACTAACGGCGACTTCGATAATATCTCATCTAAATCGTTCTAAGGTGTATTAATGTTCCGCAGGTTCCAAGAATGTGTTCCGATAATTAATTCTCATCATCACAGACTATACATGTTGGGCTCGAACAAACCTCTATTCTGAATATATGTATACTGAGATTACTGTGTCCTGTTAAAAGACCATTTGCCAACCTCAGTTTATTCCTAAAAAGTCAGATCTTCTTCTTATTGTTATATCCCAACAAAAGTTGTAATTTCCACAAAATCGACTTGCTTCGAGAAGAGTCCCTGACTCACGTAATCTGTTTTGTCGTTAAAAATATCTTTCTCCCATGCCACAGAAGCGCTATGACTCAGCAACAACGTGGAAGGAAAACCGTCTCTTTGCTGGAACTGCACATGACCTAGATTGGCTGGAACTTCACATGACCTAGAGCCCAGCAGAAAGTAACTGTATTTTCTTACTTATATCAAGTAAATCATTTTCGAAATCCCATTGGAGTGTTTGATATCGTTTCAGCTTTTGAATGTTTGATAGGTTGTGCATTTAAGAAATTATTATTTTTTTTTTTTGATCTTTAACAACTTCGGTAAGTTTCTATATTTGTGTGAAAGGTACTAGTTAATCTAGGGAGAGGAGGACTTAACCTACAGTTCATTCAGCGTACTTTGCATAAGAGATGAATGTAATGCAGGGAAAATCTTTTCAAAAATTATGAAGGAATTCTATCATTTAGCAACTACCAAGTGAATTAAAAAGAAAGAAAAACCCTGAATACCCCTGTGTTTCTTCCTACGAAGTATAAACATCTTATCTCCAGGTGTTTTATGGTTGATCTCAACATCTTAAACCTCGAATATTCTAAAATAGCTACACTATTTGGGTTTTCTTCCGGAGAGTATTGCCGATATTCCATCACGTTATTTCTTTTATAAATTTCCTCATGTCACTACAGTAATTGACCACAATATTAAGCTTTCGACTCTAAGGCACTTCTTAATAAATATCAGGATAGCATTGGAAAATAGCCAGATTACATTTTTCTACTCCAAGGTAAACTAAACATACGTTTGGGTACCCTGGTAATCTAGTTGGTAGTGTGCTACACTATTGGCGTGAGGGTGGTGGTTTCGATTCCAACAAGGGACTCTGGTCTGTGACACTACACCGAGCATATACACGAAGTAACTAAGCTCGTATATAATTAAATATAATTGGTAATTGTATTGTAATAAATAAATAAAAATAAACACGTACGTTAAAGGTCACATACTTAGAATGTCTAACTATTTTTGTTAGCGGTCTCGCAATTTCTGAGTTTACCTTTTAAGCGCATTTTTTGCCACAATAATGCAGAAGCTATTTACAGATGTATGGTAGGCATTGTATCAAGAATTCAGAACTATACGTGGCCAGCGTACAGTATCAAATCAGGCTATCGAATTGATTATATTGCAAACATGGACAAAAAATAAACAACCTCACTATCGTATGTTAGTAATAGTAGTTGTAACACCAAATCTGAATACATCAGACGTATAAATTTTAAAGCAATAGTTATTTTATTTCCCAATATTAGTTAAAATTTAACTTTATTAACGATTTCGCAGTAAAGAAATAAAAGACTTCTATAATGTATGCAAGGTCCTTAATTTGTTTAGAGTAGCTCATTATAGTCGCCGTAGTCTAGTAGGTAGTGTGTTGGCTTATTAGACGAAAGGCCAGGGTTCGCATTCCCGGTCAGACATCAAAAACGAAATATGAAAAAAATATTTCTTCGGCGACTTACTGTCAGCAGATTTCTGGCTAAAACTCTGAGAGTAAATAAAATTGCCATGAAAAGTTTCTCAAAAACTCTGTCGTTCGGAGTCGACTTTAAACTGTAGGCCCCTCCACTTATGTATAAAATTAACATACACAACATAAGTGGTGTGAGAAGCTAGGCCGTAATCCTGTCTGAGGGGTTGTAATGGCCAATTATGTATGTATGTATGTATATTTGTAACTCATTATCTACAGAGAGAATGATCTTTCATTCAGTCGATCCCTCATTCAGTCGTTACTTAACCAGATACTAGTTCACATCCGAAGCAGATGTAATTTTGTTTTTTCAATTACACTGAAAGAAATTAATTAAATTCAATTTTATATTTTTTTTTTAGATTATGAATATGATTATGAATTAATTTTAAAATTTCTTCTGCAATGTTGATTTAAAAATTCGTTTATAATTTAAAAGTAGCGGAAAATTACTTCCTTGACCCACTGTATATAAAAAACACAAAGAGAAAAAAGGAAACAAGACATCAACTGTCATAGTTTATCTGCTCATAACTTTTCAATTTCTCACTTGTGCCAGTGACTGAATTATGTTGTCTTTTTGAACGTATTAACTACAGTTCACTTTACTTAAGCCAAATAGAACAAAAAGCAAAACAGTAAAGTTTAGACACCGTATGGGTGGATGGTTATTGACCTGACGACAGGCCATTGAGGTCATGCATATGCATATTAAAAACGATAAATTCATAGGCTGTAGTAACAAAACAAAACAAAAAAAAAAAAATAATAAATAAATCTATTGACCCCAATAGTATTACATTAAGCCTAATACAAAATACATTTTCTGTATATCGTATACGGGATAAAAGTAAAAAAATAAATGTTTTTTAATTAAAATGTTAATAAATTTAAAAATAAATTGTTTTTTGAGAATAAAAAAGAAAGAAACATAAACCATAAAAGAAAAAAAAACGTTCATATTCCATTTCCTTTAAAATATATGTGCTCTCTCATACACAATTTCCGGTAAATTGCTTTTAAACATGGCTGTCATTCGTTTGAAACTCTAGGGTCACTACACTCATAAGTATCAAGCATGTGAAACATATTTCGTTCCTTTACACATACTCCTGGTATCACACATTTTTTGACATGTGACTTTTGCTCCGTGACGTTTTTTTTTTTTTTTTTTTTGTTGCTTTTCTTTTACTGCTGACGTTTGCTGTTTATTTGATTTGTTTCTATTCTAATTAGTGAAAATGAAAAGAGGAAAAAAAAGTCTCGAATTTTAAAGCCAGTCATTCGTGAACATGAGGAATATAATAGAGAGAGAGAGCAGACAGACGTACAGATGAGTTAATCATTTTATAGTTTGATGTTATAACATACATACATACAAGCACTCTTATGAGTGTGTGTGTGTGTGTGTTAATGTTGATGTTGCTTCCATATACTGCTTAATGTATTTGTAATGGTTTATTTATATGTATAGGGTAGTTAACTGCATATATATGTATACGTATGTATGTGTATGTATTTGTTTTCCCCACATACATACCTAACCATGTATGTGTACATATGTATGTATAATTACGCCAGTGTTGTATATGTATGTTTGCCATGTACCGTATACTGTATATGTAGTTGTAGTAGTAGTAGTAGTTTTGTTTAAGCTGCTTAACCACTTAAAACATTTTAACACTCAAATGCACTTGAATGTCTGCCACTTTAATAATAAAACTAATTGAAACTTTTTTTTTATTTTATTTTACTTTTTCATTCTTGATTTTATGTTAACCTCCTCTCTCTCTCTCTCTCTCTCTCTCCCTTTTTTTCATTTTCCCACTTCTCTAGTTTTTATCCTTTTCCCATTAAATGTTGTTTCAGCAAATGTTATTTGTCAGTTTTATTTATTTAAAGATTCATTTTTTGTGTTGTTCCTTGTGGCATGCAAAGTTACAGTGATTTTTTAGTGGTTAATTATCAATGTTTTGTTTTTGTCTCTTTTTTTATTTTTTTATTTTTATATTCCCAATTTAATGGCAATTGTTTTAAAGTTGTTAATAAAAAAAAACGTAGAATTAAATTTTAATTAAAAATAATCCCATAAAAACAGGATGTTAAAGAGTAAAAATTTATTAAGCATTTAAACATTAATTACAAATATTTTTAATATTATTGCATAACATAATAATACGGACATTCATTCATTCATTCATGGAGTTCACTTAAAAGCCAGCCACTCTTAAATAAAATTGCCATGAAAAGCTTCTCAAAAAATCTGTTGTTCGGAGTCGACTTTAAACTGTAGATCCCGCCTCTCATGTATAAAATTAACACACACAACATAAGTGCTGTGAGAAGCTTGGCCGTAATTCTGACTGAAGGGTTGTAATGGCCAATTATATATGTATGTATGTCTGTACTCCTAACTTCAAATGTATTTACTCTGCAATCTAAAATTGTGCCTACGTTCTGAAGAGGTTTTATTTGTCCGTTTCCAGCTAGTTTTTTCCCTCTTATTTTTTTAATTCCAAAAATATAAATTCTATGCCTTTTTATTACCACAGTCATGTGCTACTTCTTGGTAATCCAATCGATATTGACCCCGTGGATTAAACATATTTTAGAGCAACTAATCCAAATCCAATATAAGTTTTGCTTTTGCAGCAATGTTAGGCAAGAAATTAGGAAGTGAGAAGTCAAAAATCTCTGCCTTTCTATGACAAGAGCAGGATACTGACATATAAGGAGTAAGACAGTCTACTCCTAATACTCAGATTCTTAGTTCCTGCAGTTCCTCGAGGACAGAGGCCAGTGATATCGCTATTATGCGATCTAAATATATTAGTCGTTCTGCACTGTTATTATCCATACATGTCTAGCAGCGCATACCCTCTTGCTGCTAAGTATGCCAAATCTTTTGACGTATCTACCCAAAGCAGAGAGGCTAGTTAGATTCGCTATTATGCAATGAAAAGCCATGTGATCTAGAGATTTAAGTAGGTCAGCAGATTTTTGCAATATTGCACGTATCGTCTTGCTGCTAAAGATGCCTTTAAAATGAGTGGATATTACATACATACACACATAATTGGGCTTTACAACCCTTTAGTCAGGATTACGACCTAGTTTCTCACACCACCAATGTTTTGTGTGTCAAAGTTGTAAATGAGTGGCGGAACCTACAGTTTAAAGTCCACACCAAACGACAGATTGTTGAGAAGCTTTTCATGACAATTTTATTTACTCTCAGAATTTTAGCAGAAATCTACTGAGAGGCAGAAATATTTTTTCAAATTTCGTTTTGTTGGAGATGCTGAACTGGGGTTTGAACCCTGATCTTACGTTTAAAAAGCTAACACACTACCTACTACAAAACGGCGACATTGAAATCACAGTTTTAAATCAATTGGTCGTTCTAACTCCTTAGATAAAATTAAAATCTAGACTCTCACAACACCTATGTTGCCTATGTTATTTGCCATAAGACTACTGAGAGGAAGTCATTTCGTTCGAGATGTCTGAGCTGGGATTTTGTACCATGAACTTTGCTCTCTAAGCAAACATAAAAAAAGTTCGCTGCACTCAATTTCATAATAAATCAATTTAAAGTCTCACAAAAAGTTCGTTAAGACATTCTCATTCAACGCTTATTGTTTGCCTAAAATCGTTGCTTATAATGAATGGTCGCTTACCAGTGAAGCCAATGTACATAAGAATGAAATAATCTACACAAATTATTCATCGACATTTACTATCATTGATCATAAACAAGAACCTCATCGTAAATGCCACTTTGAATACATTTTAAACGTCAAGGCGTAAAGTATAATTATTTCACAGTACAAAGAATGAATTGAGTTGGAATATAAGCCTTTATGATGATGTATTTGTAACAAAAATGTAACGGAAAATGTGACCTCCAGCATCTTTATGAGTTTAACTAACATCATTATAATAGAATTTGTAAAGCAACAATATCTACTATTGTTGGTGCTGTTGTTTTTGCTGCATTTGTTGAACCTTTGTTAGCAACATTGTTTAACTTGCCATTTAGTTCGGGTATACACTTTTTGTGAACAAAGAAACAAAATTTAATACGATTTCATATACAAACATCGGTACTTATTACAAAAAAAAAAAAAATTAACAATTATCTTTAGAAGTTACTTTTTATTATACACACACATACATACATCTGTGTATATAATTATGAATACATCCATCATACATGCCTTATATTGCTTATATTAAAAATACCAGCATACTGAATTGATGCGGTTTTTATACGCTACATCAGGCATTTCTTTATTTCTATTTTTTTTTACCACTTCTATACCGCAGTTCCATTATAGATTCCTTTCACCTTAAAGACAACTAGGGCAGGATATACAGGGGATGGGTCATAGTAAGGCTATCTAACAGTCAGGCAGCTATTCGAGCACCCAGCTCCTTTGAAGTTGACGCGAAATTAGAACGGAAAGCCTAATCAAATTGCCTAAACAAATAGGGTCATCCCTCTAGGTTGTATGGGAATTCAGCGCTGTTGAGGCCAGCGCTTTTCTGTGAAATTAGAAGAGGGATTTAGTAGAGCATACTCGATAAAAAGAAAGATTAGGATCTTTCTCTTAAGTCGCAAGGGTTTGAGAAAATCTACATTTTCTGTTGAACTCTGTAGTTAGAATAATAAGGGGCAAATCGAACAAATGATTGACAGCACTCCCTTAACTGTCTCTTTTATAAAAGCAGTAGACTCTAGTCTACTACTCTATACTTTTAAGAATAAAAGCAAATGCAGAAATCTGGAGGACACATGTTCTTATAAGAGACGGACCTGTTTTTCGAAAATGAGGTACACAGGAGTGTTTATGGAAGGTTAGGCGTGAAGATGTTTGGTTCCAGAATGAAATATTCTGACTGTATAAATAAACTAAAATAGTACAAAATCTACGCCATTGAAAGATGAGCTCAATTCAACTTTAACTTGAGAGAGTACAAAGGATAACAATACCAATACTATCCGACAGTCATGCCACCGTCCGAGTATTCGACTCTTCTTAAGACATTAACTCGAAAATAATATGAGACTGTGTATGAAATGTGAATCAGTTAGCTCGGGTAAATAGGGTCACCTTCTGCTAGATTCAAGAACATGTGGAAATTCACAACAATAATTAGGTAAATGGGTTTGCAAGGAGTAGATCTTTTACGCCGGCTGATGAGATCAACACCTTTTTGCATACTTAGCCTTTTAAACGGCAGTAATAATAATAAGGCATCATTAGAGCACATACTTGGCGCCTGTGCGAGGTTAACGTATCCCAGAATAAAACACTTGCAATGAGTGTGAGTACAACGTTGGCATCGAACTCATTACATTCGAAATATGTTTGCTTCATATGCCTACTCATTCAGATTCATAACTTTAGAAAAATACTTATAATACTCATAAATGATTCGAGTGATTCGAAATGTAAAAACTAAATGAAGTTATTGAACCACCCTCGTATATTCATGGGAAAAAAATTTTTTTTAACATACGACTTCAATTTCTTATTTTGCCCTGTCTACACGATTTTACATTAAAAAGTCCAATTCAAATTATGAATTTGAATGTTAATTCAATCAATATTATGATTGATGTTTGACAATATGTTTTTGGTTCAATTACATATAAAAATGGTTACCTAGTAACAGTTTATTTTAATAGGCCATTGAAAGAAGATATTATTTTTAACATGTTCGCCGCAATCATCAATTACAGTATTCTTAGAATTCTTTTATTCTTTTAATACAATACACATACACATATAAAATTTGTTTTCTTTCTATTGACAGTGACATATTTATTTTATTCGAATATAACAAAAACCCGAATTAAATAATATGACCAAAAAATTAATGAGAATATGAATAAAATTGATTTTTTTCTACTAATTTCAATGGAAACTCATTTGTTAATAAGGGTCAAGTAATATTACTTAATGATTTGCTTGCTTTAATAAGTATACAGAAAAAAGTTTTTCTACAACCCAATGTATTTTTTTGTTTGGTAAATCTCATATAAATTTTATTCAATCTTTTTAACAATATTGTACAATGATTGAATGATTTATTTCAATATAATTCCATAGAAAAATGTCTTTTCACGCGAATCAATGATTAATTTTAGATTTCTATGGCTTTTATTGCCAACTTAAATAGGAAATCATTTTTGCATTTACACATAACCAGTGACAGAAGCGTGTTATCGTGTAAAGTTAATTTCTTTGGAAAACTAAGTTTATTTTTATAAAAGCGTTCTTAAGAAATGTATACGTACTAAGCAAATATGTTTTCAATAAGAGTCAGAAATCAAGGCTCAAATTCGATGATGTCGTGAACTATATTGAGCTTAAGATGTTTTTCATTCTTTTTAAGATTTATTTTGTCAGTCAAACGTTTTACTGAGAAGTTAAATTTATCAACATGAAGTCAATTACTTCCTATCAAATCTTTTTTCCGGGTTTCGAACATGATAATAGTGATTGAAGGTTAATATACGATGAATGGATGATTGGATTTTTGCTATGGAGACTGAACCATATATATTATTCTGGCACAAGAGAATTTTTCGATTTCTTTAATAATTATTCCGCGCTCTCTTTTTTAATTTCAAGATGGCCGCCAATATAGATTGTAATGTTTACATCACCCAAAAAATGGCACCAAATGGCCTTTAACATCGATTCTTTTGTGTAATCTGAAGACTCTGGGATATTGTGATGGCTACGGCTAGGATATATTGAGAACCTATCCATATGCAGTAGAATACGCTAAACCTCACAGGTCAGGGTCTAAATGCTCTCACATCTAAGAAATTATTCGAAAATGAAGTCAGTATATGCCTTTTATACTTATGGCCGTTGAATTCCTACTATACATACTAAACAAATTGGTCATTACAACCGTTTCAGTCAGGATTACGACCAGACACACAAACACTTTTGTTGTGCTAGACTACTGTTAAAAGTCGATTTCGAACGATAGGATTTTTTCAGAAACTTTTCATATCAATTTTATTTACTCTCCGATCTTTTGTTGAGAGTGTCTGAACTAGGGTTTAAACCATAGTCTCACGTCTAATAAACCAATATAACTACGACGACTAGACTTCCATTATATTTACAATTAATCCTTTGAATGTGATATTGCCTGATTAAAATACAACAACGTACACAAAAATCCTTTTGTTTTTCTTTTTTCTCTTTCCCACTTTTTTTTCATTTCGTTTCCATCTACACCATTATCACAATGATTGTCACTGCCGTTGACAACAACCAAACATCATCAGCTGATGTTATGGTCAACGATAGTCCAGTACATTTAACACTCTGTGATACAGCCGGTCAGGATACATTGGATCCATTACGTGAGCTTTGCTACCCAGATAGTGATGTGTTCCTGTTGTGTTTTTCTGTAGCAAAACCAGAAACATTCCATGCCATTAAAACTAAATGGGCACCAAAGTTCTCCAAGACACGAGCATCATTGATTTTGGTTGGTACACAAGCTGATTTACGCACAAATACGAATGTACTGAATAAATTGCAGGTAAGAAAAAGAAGATGAACAACAAGAACAACAACAACGTGAATAATAACAATGAAAACATATTGAAATTTAGGCTCGAAAGCATACATGACACTTTTGTAACATCTTACCCGTATGGTGTTGATGTTGATGTTGATGTTGATGTTGATGATGATGACACAACACCTTAAGCTGTCTTGAATTTGTTCAATTTGTTATTGTTTACATGAGGGAATTTATATTCCTTTTCTTTATTATTCTCTTTCAAGTTAACTGTTGTAATTTATTTGATTTTCTTTTTCTTTATTTCTCTTCCGTTTTCGGCCTTTGGCTTGACTTGTTTGCTGGGTTTTTTACGTTTCACTAGTCTAATGGCGAACAACCAATTTCATATGCGGATGCTTGGGATTTGGCAACAACAATTGGTGCAAAATATATTGAAACTTCATCAGCAACACAGGTAAGAGTAAGAATCATATTTATTTAACCTTTTACATACAAATTGTTGCTATAAATCGTTGTTATTTGAGGCATGAAAAATGTTTTGAGTAATTGGGAATTAAAACGTACATTTAAGGCATTCACATTTAAAAAACTAGCAACTGGAAGAAATAAAATCTTCAAATACGTTGTTTAA
The DNA here is from genome assembly GCA_005959815.1 of Sarcophaga bullata. NCBI lineage: Eukaryota > Metazoa > Arthropoda > Insecta > Diptera > Sarcophagidae > Sarcophaga > Sarcophaga bullata. The sequence goes on from QOCX01000207.1 coordinate 286,868, forward strand.
CAAACAAGAAGGGAATTTTGCATATTTTGATGGATAACCTTGCTGTAGATAAACATCATCATCACTTGAACATCATATTTCTACGTTACTTCATTAATTCCCTAATAACATTACTAAGATCACTAAGCTTTACACCATAAAAACAGTGTAAATAAATTCAAATTTTCATTGTTCCATCACCTCCATTACAACCAAAGAATATTTCCTAGAAAACTCTGTTATTTCAACATCATCATCACATGTGTGTAATTATATCCCATATTCGCTATGCTCTGCTATAATCTAATCCTTGAAAATAATTGTGTCTTAAATTTAAAATGTTTATTGTTGTTAAACGCACACAAAGTTAAGTGGAAACTTCTATTTTGTCAACACAAAAAAGATGAAATTTTTTTTTTTTTTTTGTAAGAAAAAAAATTGTAACGAACGAGAAACAACATGTTTTCCCTTTAAATCTTAATCTTCCGTCCAAGTACATACAATCACACACCCACACACACTCATACGCTTTTACAAATTATATGAATTCCAGTTAAAATGCTTAACTTTACAAATCCTACAAATTGTTGTTTCTGTTTTATTTTTTTTTCTTTGGTTTTCCATTTTTTCTTTTTGTAACACAATACATTCAAACATAAATATACACACACACACCCACAGCCATATATGTAGATACGTAGAAGAGTTAATAAGTGCTTGACTCAGATTTTTGGTGAAAATCATTTTCTTTTGGCAAAATAGTCTCCTGTGGGCTCGGCTGTGAACAGCTTGTGTAAGGTCTTCCAAATTCTTTTCAAGAAAAAAATAAATTTTGACAAGCTCAGCGAATACAATGGTTTGTTCGTGAGATGTTCGGTCCATTATAATCAAAACACTTTCCTTGAAGGCATTTTTCTCGCTCGTATGATAAAATCCGGGGAATAGGACTGTTTACGAAACAATTCGTATGCAATAGAACTTGTAAATGCGTACACTCTGGTGTATGCGTATACCCTGATTGTTTTGCCCTTTTGAATCTAGCTTATGTGAATTATTCAGCGTATATCGCAAGAAACGTTTGCCAAACTTTATTTGATGACAACTTCGATTTGGCTTTTTTGCCCCGAGAAGTTCCCATTTTGACCACTTGGTCTTCGGTGTTTTGCGGTGGATTCAAGATAAATTCATTGTAAGTGAGGTTAGGTTAAGTGAGGTTAGGTTAAGTGAGGTTAGGTTAAGTGAGGTTATGTTAAATTGGCAACCACCTCGAAAACATTTCTTAGTACTTGAGTTCTATAATGTCCGCTTGTTATATCGACAGAAACTTATTCTATCATTCGAGAAAAACTCTTGGCTGGCACTTCTGAAACTCTCCGGTAGTTTAGTGAAACTGTAGATTCTATTCAAATCATCTTTGAATAGACAGGGTCCCATGTGCCAAACAATGATAAAAGAAATATTTCGCGTGTCATAACACAACTTATACATGTTGCACCTGAACAACACCAAACACTTCTAAGAAGTTATCGCACGTTTGGGTAAAGTTTTCCTATACGGCGGACATTTTGCGTAAAGTTTTCCTCTACCCAGTAGTCCAGAAGCATAATGTGTTGGCTTACTAGGCGGGAGCCCATGGTTCAAACCCTAGCACAGACATCTTGTACAGAAGGAAATATGAAAACATATTTCTTAGGCTAGTTCCCCTCAGCAGTCTTATGGCACAATCTCTGACAGTAAATAAAATTGCCATGAAAAGTTATTGGAAAATCTTTCATTCGGAGTAGACTTTACACTGTAATTTCTGCCACTTAATAAAATTATCACACATAACATAGGTGGTGTGAGAAACTTGGTTGTAAGCCTGGCTAAAGGGTTGTAACGAGCAACTAAGTTAGTTTTGTATACCCAAGTGATGGTTCAAATATTGAATTACAGCGGCATGTCAAATGCCATCTTACACCATGTCGAAGGACCAAAGTATATCCTGAAGTTTTCTATTTTCAGGGGCTTAGAGATGTCATATGGTGTCCTTTCGACATTATCTATGCTTGTAAGGTATGCATGTAAATCAGTTTTTTACCTTGGAAATTAGGCCTAGCCTAGTTTAGCTTACAGTGATAGGTTTTGAGCACACGAACTTCACCTTTTTTGCTGTCAATCAGCAACAAAATTATGCAGGAGTTTTAAAATTTTTCGAGAAGCCAACCGACGGTTTATTTCGTTAAAAAAAATGGAAAATTTAAAAACTCCAAACTTATGAACTCAACCTCGTATAATGTACAGTTAACGAGATACAAACGTTTTTGTAATGGAAGAGAGAGTAAGGAAAAGTATGAAAAAAAAAACAACAGATGAAGACGACAATTGTTGCCTCACACGTTATTGTTGTTTCTTGAGTTGAAACTTTTTATTTCCTTTTCATTTTATTGTTATTGTTGTTGGTGATGTTGATGTTGATGTTGTTGTTGTTGTTGTTTTGTTACCATCATCAGCATGTTTTTGTATTAAAAAGTTTTGCATTTTTTTTTTTTTTGCCACCTTTTAACACACATACTCTCTGACAAACATGTAGGCGACTACACGCACATTAACTAGGAAAACATGTAATTTGTGGTTGTATTAAATTTTCATACACAAACGCATATACATGCACATACACACACACACCTATACCTGTAAATATTAACATCCTCACACCTATTGTCAAAGGTATCAGAAGGATTTTAATGTTTATTTGAAAAACATTTTTGTTTTCTTCTTGTTTTTTCTCTTTTCTTCTTCTTCTTCTTTGGTGTATTGCACGTAAATTTTCTAACAAATGCGTCTTGGTCGTTGTCGTCGGTGTACAGTGTTTAGAAGTACACACAAAAAAAAATGAAAAAAGAAGTATCCCTGAGGAAATTTAACTTTGTGTGTTAAATTTTATTCGTATAAAAAACAGTGTATACATATACATACGTATGTATATGTATTTGTGTATATTATGTATGTATATATTCGAAAAGAAGGTAAAAAAAATAAATTTTAAATAGAAAAAAGTCATAATATTATTGCAAAGTTAACAAATACTGTCGCACCTTCGTATAAACATACATACATACATACGAGTACATACATTTACTAGTACAAATTGTATTTCAAGCTGCTATAGAATAGAAGGGAAAAGTATTTTACACCTAAATATTATTATAAAGCATTAAATTACAGGAAGTAGAATTTAAAAGGATATTTTAGATGAAATAAAAAAAAAACAAGACGAGAATTCCTTTCATTCATTTTCCTTTTCGAGGTAAAAGTATGATTTAAAGGAAAATAAATGCATACATTCACAGGATTTTTATTTTATAATAGGATTCCTGTGTATACCATACCATGTACGTACGTGTGTGTCATCTTTTTTGTTATTTAAAAAGAATTAAATTTTATTGGATTTTTTTTTTCTTCTGACGTTTTTATGTAAATAAGTTTTTCAGCTAAACTTATTGAAGCTCAACATGATGATAAGATACAATACTTAATGTGTGCCAAAAAATATTTCAAAACAATTTAAATCTTTAAAAGCATATCTAATGCTATGAATAATGCTTAACTACTGTTTAACTACAACTAAATGACATATTTTTGAACAAATTTTACTAAAACTATACGTATTTACTTCTATTTTCAGGATAAAGTTAAAGATGTCTTCGATACAGCTATCTGGGAAGGTTTAGCACCAACTGCCCTGCCACCAACACCTGTACCATTTTGGAAAAAGCTTTTCTGTTTAGCCTAAGATCATACGCACTCAAAGGGATTATATTGTTTCCAAACCAGCGATAACATATCTCATGTAAAAAAAAAAATACATTTTTTTTAATAATCATAATTATAGACTGATTAATGTATTAAATTAAAGAAATTTATAAAAACGTATTATTGTTAATGAAAGAAATAAGGCAGAGAAATTGTATAAAAAATTTTTTTTAATTATTTTATGTTTCAGTATCTTTTCAACATTAAGTCCATATTGTTTTCTAAAATTTATTATTTCTAATAACTTTTTCAATTATGTTAAGTTTTTGTCAAAATTTTAAATCATTGTTCGTTCATAAATATTCCGTATTTACATAGCTTATAAGTTTAAATTCTATTTCATTGCAATCAGAATATTCTACTCTAGAAATATTGCCTATTCAATATCCATCAGGAGTATCTTTATAATTTTCATAGAGCATTGTTAGTATTTTTTATACATACGTATATACGTATATATATGTAGTTAAAATTAAATAAGAATTATAGATTTAATAGATTTAAGAAATTAAAAATTTACCATTCTTCATTACATTAAAAGTGAAAAGAACGAATAACAATAATAATTATATTATAATGCATAATATTGTTCATTCCATCCATTTGAAAATTATATTCGCTATTAAGTTTTATTATATGATTGATTAAAATGCAAAAAAACAATAAAAAATTTTATAATAATTGCCTATAAATAAATAAATCATAGTGTTTTTATTTAAAATCCCCGTATAAAACATAAAATAATGTATGACTCGCCCTGTTCTCATAAAAATGAAAATTTATATGGACAATATTTAAAGCATACCTTTAGGCTGAAATAAAATTGCATTGACATTTTGCATGTTTTGTAAGCAGAAAATTTTTTCCGTGAAGTACTAGGCGCCCAGAATCTAATAGTAGGGGTCATTTTGGTTAATAATTTTTTTCAAACCTCAATAACTTTTCTTCTGTAGAAGGTAGCGTAATAAACCGTATACCAAATGAAAGCTTAAAACGTCTACTTTAATTTGAATTAATTATTTATTAATTAATAAATTCAGAAACTGTCTAATTTAAACGTAATATGTTTAAAACCCATATAAAACATATTCCTTATGGTGTCAGTAAAATTAAATTCATTATTTTTGTATGAAATTTAAAGCTTTATTTATCTTATTTATAATAATTTCATTCCGATTAAAATTTATTAGAGATTTGTAATGTAATTCCATTATATACATTTAATTGAAAACCGTCACAATTGTAGGATAAAAATGACGACAAATGATTTTCACAAGTGCAGCAATCAATTTATTCAACTGCGTTAGCATATTTTCACTGAAGTACTAGGCGCCCATAATGTAACAGTAGGTGTTGTTTTGGTTGATCATTTATTTCAAACCACGATAACTTTTCTTCCGAGTAATGTATCGTAATAAACCGTACACCAAATGAAAGCTTGAAACGTCTACTTTATGCTGATTTAATTATTTGTTAATTAATAATTTTAGAAGATTGCTAAATTAGACGTGATATGTTTACAACCCATATAAAACGCGTTATATGTTCAAACCCCTTAAAAACATTTTTACTAATTGAAAATGAGGGCAACCGACATTGACAATTTAACATATTTTCACTGAAGTACTAGGCGCCCATAATGTAACAGTAGGGATCGTTTTGGTTGATCATTTATTTCAAACCTCAATAACTTTTCTTCTGTATAAGTTAATAAAACATATACCAAATGAAAGCTTGAAACGTCTACTTTATAATGAATTAATTATTTATTAATTAATAGTTTAAGAAACTGGCTAAATTAGATGTAATAGGTTTAAAATTCATATAAAACATGCTCGTTATAGTGGTAGTAAAATAAAATTCATTATTTTTGTGTGAAATTTAAAGCTCTGTTTACCTTATTTTGATAAAAATTTACTAGAGATTTTTAATGCAATTCCTTTATATATATTTAATTGAAAACCGTCGCATTTTTAGGACAAAAATGGTGGCAACACTATTTTACTATTTCTTTACAAACGAGATAATTTTTTTAACCAAGTACTAGGCGCCCATAATGCATCAGTAGGAGTTGATTTGGTTGATCATTTATTTTAAACCTCGATAATTTCTCTATTACGTAAGGCATCTTAATAAACCGTGTACCAAATGAAAGCTTGAAATGTTTACTTTATAATTGAAATAATTGTTTAATAATTAACTTGCCTGCTGAGTTAAACGCGAAATGTTTGAAACCCCTTGAAAAGCGTATTCTTATGGTGATAGTAAAAATAAGTTCAATATTTTTGTATGAAATTTAAAGCTTTATTTACAATATTTATAATGATATCATTCTGAAATTGCTTGAATTTTGAGTTCCCACTCGATTCGATGAGGGGAATGTATTTTAAGGAGTGTTTCACAGACAGTATGATATGTTGTCGACTGGAAGATGTAGAAAACCTAGTTGTGAAATGGCTACAGCAAATATCCTGATGAAACATAATTGGACAACAGCTGTAGGATATTATTTTCTTCTATTGTGTTTCCAAATACTCATTTCATATTCTCTTGACTATCAATCGTAACTTGGCCTCCTGTTAAAGGTTGATATTGTTGGAATTAAGCAGCCATCATCGGCGGTAAGTTCAAGTCATAAGGTTTTTTGCGTAAGTTCATCTTTAGGCAGCCTTAAGCACGTGGTGAGAAAGAGTTTTATCTGCAATATTTAGCTTCAGGATAGGTTTCCTAGAAGAAAAATATTTTAATTTTTTAATCGACAGTTTCAACAATTAAAGTTACAAATTGATATGAAATAGCAACTACAAAATCGAGATTATAGCCTCTATTACCATGATTATCATCTATGATCTATGATTATCCAAGACGTATTTGCGAAACACTAACTACTAACTAATGGAAGTAAATTCATTACAGGGAGCAGAAAAAATTAGTCCAATATGGATATTCATCAAATCTAACCAAAATCCATTTATAAGGTTGAAAACATCTTGCAGAATCTAAAATCTTGACTTAGGGAGGAGACTGTTGCGTTGGAAGAGAAGTTTAACATGAAATTTATAAGAGATTTTTCCATATCGATTGTCTAACGAGAGGAGACCATGCATCGGAGTATCTAGGGATAGCCTGAGGTTGGCGTCCAGTTTCTTGACAGAAAACTGACGGCTAAGAATATATAGAATATAGAATGGGAGTTGCCTCTAGCCCAACGTGACAATTTTGTGGTGATAAGAATAAATCATCAGAACACACTCTTTGATCCTATAAGGCATCAAAGCATTCTACCTGGGTGCATGCCAGATGCTGGGCAGTTAACTAATATTGTTGACACCGAGTAGTATCCAGGAGTTTAAGGGACATATTGTAGGGATACTCTATGAGTTATGAGAGGAGTACAAAAGATCATATGATCGCAGTACTAAGAAACCTATTCATCACAATAATGTGTAATAACAATTAGGAATTCCAGAGATAGGGTTAATAGGGGACCTTAAAGCACGAAGTGTGGATATCTGCAGTATATGTTGAGGTGTTACGGTGGTTATCAATTTAGAATAACCTACACACAAACGACTTCACTAACTTGGGTGTTTGTTAGTATATTAAAGTGTCCTAAAATTAGGGGAAACAATTGTTTAAACTTATGACAGTTTGCAGGTATAAAAGCAGCGAAAACTACGCTGTTTTCCTTAATAACTAAAATAGTTACATGGTCACTTAACTTAATTTCATTTACTTTATCGTCATTTCTGAAAACGATTTACATTTACGGATGCCTTTATTTTATGCATAAAACTTCTTGTGTTTATTACAACAAAATTTAAATTGCAGAACAAAGAAATGCCAGCCAAGAAAGACAAGAATCAGAGACACTAAAGACTAATAACAATTGGCAGTAAGGCAATGCAATATACAGGCAATCACAATCTTCAAGAGCTATCTCGCTTCTCTTTTCCCTTATCATTTTACATTCCTTAAATATTATTTATGATTTTGGTTCTCGTTTTCCATCCATTCCATTTTGTGTGTGTAGAATCATAATTGAATTTTAACAGTTTTTACAAACTTATTTTATTTAAAGTAGTTTATTTCAATGAAACTTAAATGTAATTTTCAATTTTACTATTAGCATAACCATTTTACATTATTTAAGCCAAATATTGTCTTACATTGTTATTGCCGTAGCTATGGCAATCGAAAGAGAAGGAAAGTTTTCAGTTTCTTTAATAATAGAAAGAAAGAGGAAAACTTTAAAAAGGAAAAGTTTCATGGTACGAATAAACAATTTAAAACACTTTTGCATTTGTTTTTCTTTGTTATCTTGTATGTATAACTTTTGCTATTTTATATTGTATTTTTCATCATCAGACTTTAAATATTTTATAAATCATGTTAAAACAATTTACAAAATGATAGACAAGCAAACAGGCATTACAATATGTGATACACGTGTTTTTACTGTTACAGACAAAACCGCATCATACTATGAGTGATAGATACAGTGGGCTATCAGATTTATGTATTCGTTATGAATTTCCTTCTGATGAAACCCCAGGACAACGTCTGGTGTCAGTACAAATAAGTCTCTGTCCAATAGTTGAAAAGAGCAAAGGACTTTGCCTTCCATTAAGAATTAAAGCCATCCAGATTCCAATTTGAAGAAACACATTTTCATTCTTGTCCTTGTCCCACTGTGCTTTGTTATATTTATGGTAGACATGTGTAGTTTAAAAGGACGAGCATATGACAGAATAGCAACGGCACTCTGTGTAAATAAGACAATTCAGGATTCTTGTTGAATATATTTGTGGTTTTCAGGTTTTTCTGTCTTCTGGTTTTGTTTTAGATTTCTTTCTACTCTTTTCTAAAGACATTTCACTACATTTGGCACTTTAGCATCGTTATTAATATGCTTGTAATATGTATGTTGCCTAAAAGCTAAGATTTGTAGCGCTAAAGCATGCTTTTCTAATGCATTGTACTGGTTTGCATTAAAATGCTTCCGTTTTGCACTTGAGTATTATAATTTCACTTCAAAACGGTACACCATATATAGCAGTAGTATCGTATGTCATAGTGTGCGTCTAAAACTTTGCATACTCTCCGCCCCCAGTGGCTGTTGTTTTTTCATTTCAAATGCATACAATATACCAAGTTGCCAACTGTTTTACCTTTTCAACATAACCTTAATTGGAATGGCATTTTAGTTTTGGTTTTTAGACCTGACAAGAACAGCCATTCATGCTAGTGGCGACTAGTGGGGTTCGGTTGTAAGAGTTAAAAGAAAACCACAAGTCTTGTCTGTTATCTGGACATGAGAACGAACAACCATAGAAACGTCTGAAGCAACATTTACGGTTTGACTATTCTATTCTATTTTACTTAAGTTTTGTTTTTGTTTTTGTTTTTGTTTTATTTTCAATTTAACAGCTGTGTGTTTCTATTTTCTTTGAATAGTTATACTTATTATATCTTCTACATGTATGTGTGGGTATATACAATAGATATCTTATACAATATATGAATAGAATCATATGTGAATCGAAAGGTACATTGTAGACAAGAATTTATATTTAGTTCTCCTGTATTTCAATTATGCACTGATGGTTCTTCAACAAAATAAACCAAATTGTGAGTGAGTTGAGTTATCATCGAAATTTTGAATTCGTGGGAAAAACATAACATGTGTGGAATTCAAATGCCCATCACATCCCGCTTCCTTGGGCAAGAGTCATCCAAAATGTCCATTATCCAAAGCTCTGGTTCATAAATCAGGCTGCATTTGAGTTATGTTGACTTTGATTTTTCCTGTGGTTTTTGGCTTATTCGCCTTCGCTTGCGACTTTGGAAACTCTCACAAGAAAAAGTCTAATTGAGTCAAAACTCACAATCTCGGTGACTAGCCTTCATCAGCTCATCATGAGATGACCATTCCTTCAAATCGCTCGTGCAGAATATCAAGAATATCACTAGTTGCGTGGTACGCAGCGCTGTTCATGGAAAACCGCAAGTCCAATTAAGACCCTTAGTAATTAGCAACTGCTCTTGAATTCATTCTGTGATGATATTTCGTTGTCTAGGATTGTATACTTACAGTACGTGGATCAGTTGGCAAAGGTCCATGTCACGATGCAAAATTCCCCAAGCTGTGGCCTGCGAAAGGCCAAAGGAAAGTTCTAGTGACTGAAATCGACTGGCTGTACTCTCTCATGGGAAGCGGCAATGTTTTCGTCTAATTTTGCATTTTTCGATGTATGGCTGGTGGTTGATAGTTTACTAAGCCAGTGGATTTGAATTTATCCATCACCACCACCGCTTACAGTTTAAAGTCGATCGCGAACAACAAATTCTTTTCATGGCAATTTTATTTTCCTCTCAGAGTTTTTGCCAGAAATCTGCTGAGAGAAAGTCCCCGAAGAAATATTTTTTTCATATTTCGTTTTGATATCTGAACAGTGGTTTGAACCGAGGCCTCACGTCTAATAAGCCAACACACTTCCTACTAGACCACGGTGACTTCTTATTACGATTATGGCAATCATAAGATGGACAAACAGGATGGCACGTTCCCAGAAAAGTACACCCAGTCTAATTAAATTAAAACTAATTTCACAGAAGTTTCTTGAATAAGATGACCGTTATCAACAGCCAAAGTTCGGAACTTCCTGTTGGAAAATCTATAGTTTGGTGAAATCTTAAGAATCATATTTGCTTCAGAGAGAACCATTTTTCATCTCACTCATTGCATTAGAAATGGTTTTTAAAACAGCTGTTTTCGAACGGTTTGGTGGTTTAACAACAGCTTCCATAACAGTTCCTTGATACACATGGCCAATGTTTGGATTCGTTTTTCACAAAAATGCAGGTCAGAGATCCCATCGTAAGAGACACCTCACCAAACCATAAATCAAATAGCCCTTTTCGACTCAAGCAATTAGTTTAGGTGCATCCTTAGAAGATTTTTTTTTCAAATATACTCAAGAAATGTCCCGACGTTTCAAACCACCAAATCAAAACTCTTTTTTTAATAATTGGACTCATGGACTTTTATGAGATATTCAGATATCAGACCGTAATTTTTGTTTACGAAGCACATTTCGCTAAATTCTTTAAAGCTTTGACGACTTGTGGTGTTCGAACTGTGAATCGACAGCCCAATTTGGAGCACAGTTTTATACACCAGCAGACGGGCAAGCGAGTGGGCGAAACATTTTGAAAGCATGTGTCAACTTCATTCATAATTAGACTTAAGTAACAGCGATATAGTTCATGATATCTGACCACTTTATGGTTTACCGATTATATTTCATTACTGTTGTATGAGTTACAGTATTTATTATGGCCAAGCTAAGTAAATCAATTTCTTACAAAATTTCCAATATCTTAATCCTAGTATTGGTACGATATGGCTGTACTAACATATCGTACCAATACAGCTATTAACACATTATAAAACTTTTATTCCATTAAGGAGTTAAATTGTTTTCTCTTAAAACAAAATTCTTTTGAATATGCTTAAATTATTATTTTTTGGGAATTTTAATTAGAAATTTAATTTAATTTTACTGAGAATTTTTTCAATTTACTTAAACAATTATCACAGCCAATAACTGAGTACTTAAGAGAACTTACAATCTCTGATTATGTAATGAAAGGTATTTTGCTTTTTTTTTAAAGGGTTTAATAAACATCATTTAAGCATTATAGAGAGAGAGAGGGAGAGAGAGAGAGAGGGAGAGAGAGAGAGAGAGAGAGAGAGAGTATAAATACATACATAATGTTTGAAGGAATATTTCATATATAAAATACATAATAAAATAAAATGAATGAATGAATGAAGAATGCAAGCATATTTTACAATATTTTAATACAAACAATCAAGCAAGTAAAATCAATGGCGCTGAAATACAAATGGCCGGCCGGCCAATGAACCACAAGATATTTAATGAAGGCAGTTAAAGAAATAAACGTGGTACAAAACTACGCTATAAATGAATAACCTTTTTTGCTAGCATGTAAAATGCATATGCAATACAGATCTATGTACATATGTATATGCATACTTATTTACGTAAAAGTATTTTTAATATAAAGTTCATATTTTTAAATTTTTTTATAGAGTCGTTATATTAATAATAATTCTTTATGATAAAATAATTTCAATTGGCCATATTCAACATGTTGTTGTGGTAAAGAGTATGATGGATCAAATTTCAATTAACCATAAATCAACGACAAACGAACAGTTAATTGCATATTGAAATATATCTGAGTTTATTGGTATAATTAAACAGAATTATTAAAATATTACGACAGCATTTTAAAATATAAACTGTGTTAGCTCCATATGAGACAGTAAAATTGTAATGAATTATGTTTTTGACAAGTGCCTAAGCTAGCTAAATTATCTGAAATTTCCATAATAAATTTAAAATATTAAACAATTCTTATTCACTATTCCATCCATAAAGTTACCCTTAACTTATCATCGGAAATACGTGTATAACTTCATTCCACATAGGAAACTTCGAAGAAGAATCTAAAACAAGTATCTAAAGTTGCTCTGAATCGAATGATTCTTTGGTGATAAGGGTTATGTAGGAGTTATGATCCTCCTTCGATCACTATCCCGTTCCAAAAAATTTTAGCAATGCATGAAACAAGAATACTATGCTCATACAAATGTACAGCCTTGAATGTTTTTATTTAAAATAGCTCCTCGGAGTGTTTCTATGTGGAATCAAAAATTTCATAGTAACTTATTCATCTTCTGCCAAGTGAAGTGAATATACAACTCTGTGGTCATGCCATTTGACACATACATTTGATGGAGTACCTGAATTCGCTACTGGAGTATTATGACTCTCTAGGCATTCCAGGGGATAACCTAGGTTTTAGTGCCCTTAGATGAAGTAGTGAATAGGTTGGTAGTTGATGTGTTTAAATGGATGGGTTTATACTTGCCATTCACGGCATATATGGAATGTATACAGTTTCTCGAACTATTTAAATTCGATAAATTGTCTTCAGCAGTAAGAAGTAACGATTTTCGCGAGAAGATAGTGATGGACATCGGTGTGAAAATCTATGATTTATATATAAGCCTACAGGCTTTCCAATGGGTGCTGATCTGTAAACCTATCTTAACCAGTGACGGACGGTCTTATATATAGATAGATAGCCTGCATAACGGACACAGCATATCATGTAAGATCGAAGCGGGTTTCTTCCTGAAAGGATCACGCACTGCGTTTGGATAATTATAGTATTAAACTGTGCTGAATTACGAAACACTTTCTCATACACACACGCACAGTGTGTATATTTAGAGCATGAAGCTGCAATACTTCCAATCGTATACTTTTTTGTTCGATCACTGGGTAAATTAGAATCTTAATAGGCAACTGGAGGCAGAGGTCATACTATGTTCGACACTCATGGATCTGCACCGTTCTAGGATGGACAATAGAAAGGCGTTTTAAGATCTTAATAGGATTTTTAATTGATTCTAGTGCTTTGTGCAACCTAGCTTCGCACATCACTTCTGTTGTGTGTATTAATGTTATCAATAAATGATGGGATCTACAGTTTAAAGCCGACTCTCAATAACATGTTCAAGAAACTTTTCATGTGAATTTTGTTTTAATCTTAAGGATTTTCCAGAAGAAGAAAAAGGAAGTCACCGGAAGAAATATTTCTTTCATATTTCGCTTTGCTCAGAATGTCTGAGTCCATTAAGCCAACACACTTCTTATTAGACTACGATGAAAATCGTCTCTATGTCAACTTTAGTAAGGTGTGATTTATTTATTATCAAAATATGTTTAAGATCAATAAGTTACTGGAAATATTATTAGAAGTGCTTTATTCTAAACATGTTATGATGGAATAAAGCTTGTTAGAAATTTTCTGCTAAAATGAATGAAAGTATTCTTCCAAACTCATAAAGTGAACTATGGCAACAAGATTAAAGTATCATAATTTAACGGTATTATACATAACGTTATAACAAATAGGTTAAACAAATTGTAGCTCATGTTACATATAGAATTATTGATATGAGGCTGTACCACAAACAATTTTCCCAACATCACAACTCAATATATGATGAAAATGAAAAAAGCAAGTGAATGCGGCATACTTGTATGTGTAAAGAGATAAAATATTTCATAATTGACGATATCATATTACAATATTTACTTTATACTCATAACACAGACATACAATACATATAATATAACCACTTAAATACATATTTTTGTTTTATTATGAAAGACATACTCATACATACGGTAGAGATCAGTAGCAGAAATCAATAAAAAGAAGAAAAAAAAAAAAACTGTGAGTACAAAATAGCTGCAATTAAACAATTTATTTTATTTTTTTTTTTATTTGTTTGTTTGTTTGTTTGTTTATTTATTTATTTATGAAATATTTTTATAGTTAAACTGTGTATTTAAACTTTATTTTAAAATATTGAGTCTTAAATGAAATACTTTAATAGCACGTCGTTAAGAATATATCGGTCGCCATTAACTACATCATCAACAACATGTAAAACTGCATCAATTTAAAATGAAAATAAATTTTATTATCCACCGATAACGCCCCAAAACTTCATTCAAATGGCTCTATATGCATACGTTTTTCTCTTTCGTTTTTCTCTTACGTTTTTACAATAAAAACATGGAATTTTGCAAAGAGTGCAACGCTTTACATTTACACTTGTTCGGCGCATTAAATCATTCTGTTGGGGAAAAATATGTTGTAAGAAGAATTTATATGCGAATATTTTTAACGGGTCGTCTGTCCTGTTTCACACCTCCGGACATACAGGCAACAGCAACAACCCATTGATATGTAACAGTTGCCATTAAACACAACCAACACCGTAAGGCAGCAAAATAAAAGAAAAAAAATCGAAAATTTAAATGCAAAAAAAAAAAAAAAGAAAAATGCCGTATGAAAAATACTAACAAATAAAAAACAATATGGAAAATGGAGAAAAAACTATATGCTGCAAATATGTAAATATGTATGCATGAGTATATATATTGATTTATAGTTGTCGTTAACTTTAGTCTGCAAAAATTTTATTTGTGCAACAAATTTAAAAAGGGAATGTTGGAGTACAACAACTAAAGAATCAATTAAGTTTTCTCTTTTTTGTTGTTGTTATTTTTGTTTGGATTCAGTGTCATTAAAACTAAGATATGTTGGCTATTGTGGGTCAATTAAATGCAATAAAAATAAAAAAAAAATACGTTTTAATTTTAAGTAAAGTTAATTGATAGAGTCTGATACACTGATACAGTATGTAATCGCTTCTTACACGAAAACTTTTTATTTTTAATATGTATTTAGTATTACTTGCAGCATTGGAACATTCTCACTTCAGCACTTGCAACATATTGTTTCTCAGTGTGACTTTTTACTTGTTCGTTACACTTTGCATACCGTATTCTGAGTTTTAAATTGAATGAACTTCGGACTACTTATGTCGTAGTATGAAACAGATGGCGATTTGAATAGAATTACTATGTAAGTGTGTGATTTAAAGTGAAAATGGTAGAATAAAATATGATCTCTTTTAAACAGTTTAATTACAAGGTATTCTATTTAAATAAAACCATTTAAAATATGTGCGAAAGGAAGAGCGCTGATGGCGAACAAATTTTCTCTAAATTGCGTTAACGTACAGGCACCATAATAAGGTTCGATCTTCTATTCGATCTTTGAAAATAGTTTAAAAACCAGTTTGAATGGAATTATGAAGATATTAGTTATTACTGCTTTACATACATACATAATATAATTGGCCATTAGAACCCCTCAGTCAGCATTACGACCCAGATACATGAGTGGCGTGAATTAAGCTGGATTCACCCATGGTTTCGGAACAAAATTTTTTTTATATGGAGTTTGACGTTTCTCTTTTTGAGAGAGAGAGAGAGAGAGGAAGGGAATAATTTTGTTCGGAACAATTTCAGCTTGAATTGCTTTAATTTTAATTTTTGTTCCGAAACAATTGAACAGTACTGCCAGATACTTCAATTTTATAAGCAAATTTGATAGAAAATTGATGAAATAGTAAAACTAATACGTCGTTTAAAAACACATTTCATATGGTAGCCTTGTTTTTCCAGAACAATTGTTCGAAGTGGGTAAATCGTTTCAGAACTCTCAAAAAACTAAAATTGTTTCGGAACAAACATGGGTGAATCCAGCTTTACAGTTTTTTGAGAAACTTTTTATGGCATTTATATTTATTCCAGCCTTTTGACAGAAATCTGCTGAGAGGAAGTCGTTGAAGAAATAATTTTTCATATTTCGTTTCGTTGGATATGTCTGATCTGGTGTTTGCACTGTGGCCTTACGTCCAGTAAGCCAACATACTACCTACCAGACTACGGCGACTACAAAAAATGGACACATTTAGTCAATAAAATAATAAAAGTCAAGGAATCATATTAGCCCCAGAGTCAAACGTTTGCATTTGGAACAGGTTGGGTACACTGGGTATATGATTTAATATAAAAACATCATATTGCTTATGTTATTTATTAATAGATTGGAATTGGAATACATTTACAAATTATATCCAATTGTTACAAGGAAAATACCATAGACCTTATACTCGGTGTAGTGTAACAGACCAGAGACTATGGTGAGAGTCGTAACCACGATCCTCCCTCTAATACTGTGGCACACTACCTAGGGCACTCAACTCTTTTTTTACTCTTCAATTTCTACAGAAGCCGTAGCTTCTAGATTGGACATGTAGAATACTTGGGAGGCAGGTTGCATTACGTTGCGACTCAATATCGCAAGGGTTTGGATTTCAACAGATGCATGTTTATACGCCACAGTTTATTGGGTCGATATAAGCCAAAATTGTCAAAATTGTGTCTAAGCTATGGTTTTTATATTAAAATTTATTTGGGAATCTTATTCCCAATAATTTTGTAATTAAAAATCCCATAAATTCGTCTAATTTTTAATTTTCATTTCAAAGTTTAGAATATAAAATCAATAAGGCCTGCTAAAATTGTAATTAAATTTTCATATCTACGAATTGCTTTCCTTTAACAGACATTTTTAGCAATTTTCGAGAGACCCACATGTACAATTCGGAAATTAGTTCTTCTTTCTTCTTTTTTTTTAAGGTAATTAAGTTTCCAGCATAGAAGTGCCTGTTCAGCATAAATTGTTTCAATTTTTGTCTTTCCTTTTTTTTCTTTGATACCCAGAAGTAAATGCAACATTCAAAAGATAAAAAAAAAGAGAAAATTGATTAAATTCTAATGAAATGAGATTCTGAAGAAGAAAAGGCCAATGAAAGTGAACTCAAACAAATAAACAAAAAAATTTTGCACTTAATTTTGTAAGAGCATAAGAGTGGATCAAATCAAAAAGTTGCTTTGAATAGCAACTGAATGAGTAATAAAACTGAAAGGATTGTAAAAAAACAAAACGAAACAAAATAAAGTAGAATGAGAGGCAATGAAAATGGAAACTAAAAATCATAATAAACTTCTACTACCACTACTACTATTGCTACGAGTACGACTACGACTACTTATGCTCATTTTGAAAAATATTTACTAGACGAACAACTACAACCGCAAATTGTTGGCCACATTGTGCAGCAATTTAGTCTGATATTCTATGGCCACTAATAATGCTCATTCAGCTTCTTTTTCATCTTCTTTGTAAGTAACCAAAACACACATACACACACATACACACAAGAGGCAATAAATTTTATTGTGTGCATAATATCTTAGTAAAGAGTACATACAGTGGACTCATGAGAGATTCATTTATCATCTCAGATTTCGTAGATACTGTTGTGTAAATATAGAGTTTGCTACTCACTTCGAAGAGACTTTACTTTAGCTCATCATAATGATTGTAATGATTGTATGATTGTTCCTTTTATTTTATAACATATTTTACCAGTACGAGTATGTTACCCTCTATGTTTGTGTGTATGAGCGTGTGTATGAGAGTCAAGTACATTTAATGCCATCCAATTAAATGTTACAAATTTGTTACTTTTTTTGCTTTCGATTATTTTCTTTTCTTCCTTTTTTTCGTTTTCCATTTCTGTTGGCTTCTTTGTTTGTTTAGTTTTGCCATTGCAAGCAAAAAAAAAAAATTAAATAAAATTATTATGAAGTAAAAGCAGTAAATAGCACTAAAATACTAAGGAACCTTCTCCATAATAATGTTAAACGCAACCGAAATAAAATCAGTTACTAAGTAACAGAAGAGAGTACAAATGTGATATAAAATTACTATTTCGAGTAGTACATGAATTTTTATATAATGAACAGAACACATAAACGTTTATAAAAGAAAAAAAAATTATTTATTACGGGGTGTGCTATATTGAAGTTAAGTTAACAAGACATCTAATATGATAAAAAAAATAAACATTCTTAAGATATGTTATTTAAATATATGTGTTCGTACTATATTGGACTAATTTTTTAAACAAATTATGTCTGAATTAGGCTTACGACCTAACTTCTCACAGCACTTACGTTGTGGGTGTTATTTGAATCCGTGAGTGGCGAAACCTACAGTTTAAAGTCACCTCCAAACGACAGATTTTTTTTTTTTTTTATGCTCCCAAAGTTTTTGCCAGAAATCTATTAAGAGGAAGTAGCCAAAGAAATATTTTTTCATAATTCATTTTATTGGAGATGTCTGACCTGTGGTTGAAGCGAGATCTCACGTCTAATAAGCCAACATACTACCTACTAGACTATAGCGACCTTACAAAAGAATAATACTTCAGTACCAATTCGAAAAAGCTGTGACTAAATGACCCAACTTGTCACGCAAAAGTCCAATATTTAGGAAATTTCCGAATCCAGCAAGTTTCTTAAATACAAGAGGGACTAAGTTCATCCCGAAGTAAGCACCTAACGCATGACCAACACTATACAGTACTTCTGACATTCAAACCAGTTAAGTGGTTAGTTGGAATTTTTTCAAGAGGTATGATGTGCCATAGTGATCAAACTGAGACAGAATAAATCATTACCAACATCGCCAATATAGGCATGTCCCAAATTTTAAACTGTAGGTCGGATAACTCCTGTATAAAATTAACACACACAGCATAAGTGGCATAGTATGTAGGACGTAATCCTCCCTGAAGGAGGATTATGTATGAGTGTCCTTAAGAGGCTATTCGACCGAAGATGGACATCATACATAGCGTTTGCTTAGTAATTGAACAATTCGTTGAGTGACGTTTGCTAGTTAAGCTTCCTTGTATTGATTTTCTAAAAGGTTTGGACTTTCATCCTCACTAATTTGATTGTAGGGGGTGCTCCAAATGGAAAATTATAGACATAATTAAGGCACTGTAATTTGTATGTGAGTTGTGGTATTATTCATGATGGCAACTTCAGTCAACGAAGCCGTATTAAATCTTGTGTTGGACTGCGACTGCAGTACAACTTCATTTAGTTAATAATCAATGAAACTGGAAGCAATATACTATCTTTTAAAGGAGGGCCTTTTGTATACAAATAAATCAAGAATGGATCTTGGGACTGAAACAGGAGCTTTTTCCCATGGGGCAACACGCGGATGTCTCCCCAACGAAAGTCTATGCCATCGAAATATGTGTTCAATTTGACTACAAAGCAAGTTGTTTAGGAGGAACAAAAGATATTTCATATTCATATTGGCATAGCATTTGAGACATTTTGGGCACTAGACTCTTATGACGATAAATCGAAAATAGTGTATAACTGGCAAGCTGAAACTGTTAGGTAGGGAAATTAAAGTTAACCTGTGCTGGGTCGCAAGTAAGCGAGCTTGAGTGCGAGCGAATTTCTGGAAAGGTATACTCAACAAAGTGAAAGGTAAAGAGAGATAAAGAATTTTCTTTTGATGGGAACTTACAATAGGAGAAGATCTGAGTCTAGCATCAGTCTATTTAGGAATAACCAGAGGTTGGAAACTTGATTTTTGATAGTGCAGTCTAGACTAGGGGGTACACTTATTTACAATGAGAGTTATTTCGAGCTCAACATGTTTAAAATTCAATGGAATTTTAGAACTGCAGAATTTGTTTCTTGAATTCTAATGACCCAGTAATCACTTAAGTATTGTATTTGTATGATTGCAATATTAAACTTCGAATTGCGTAACATTTTCTTTTGTGTTTAAAAATTTTCAGTTTTTTCTTATATTTTCCATTTCGTTTCGATAATACAAGTCTGAAATGCATGTACGACTACATTTTCAAAATCTCTCGACATGAAATCCTCCTCAGGGGCAATTGTTAACAACAAAAAAGATCATGTAATTTAGCCAACATCACCCATACACGCACAAATGTGAAATGAAATAGAAAATAGAAGAAGAAGACAAAGCAAAAAAAAAAAAAACATTCCTACTTACACCAGACCAGGGAACAATGGATCAGTGAATGGAATACAAACAGTCGCAGTCGCATATAATTTTTATTTTTATTTTCATTTTTATTTTATGCTTATGCTTGTACTTTACAAAGCTTACAAATACCATATACTGTGGGGTAAACGAACAAATTGGTTTGAAGTGTTAATTTGCCCAAAGCGTTATATGTTTTTGCTGTTTCTGGTTTCAAAACTTAAATTCATAAAAACCAAAAGCAAAAAAAAAGAACGCAAAAAAGAAAGAAAACAAAAAAAAATTACTTCCTTTTCTTTACGCTTTTTATTATGTTTTATTTTCATTTTGTTTGCTATTGAGTCTGTACTATTTACAAAAGCACAAATGACAATAACAAGAAAAAAAAAGAAAAAATAAAAACGAAAAGAGAGAGGAGAAGAGAAGAAAAAGGTTATTTTACTGAGTATCTCTATTGTTTGTTATTTTCCCTTTTCACCGCTTTTCACTTTTTTCTTTCCATTTTTTTTTCTTGTGTTCATCTTATTTTTATTTTCCTACTTTTCCTTTGTTGTTCTTGTTCTGTTATGAACTAATTTTTCTTATGCGAGGCACGTTTTGTCTTTATGTTTTAAACAGTTAAACGTAAAAGGACTATGAAAAATAAAATACCCCCAAACACATACACACACACACACACACCTATTCGAATAGTGTGTGAGTGAGTAACCCTTACCAATACTTATACACTTGCATTCATACAAATACGCGTACATGTGTGTTAGGGGTTGGGGTCCTTAAATGTAAGACGCTTTCTACAATTGCTTCTAAGGGTGAAGAGTAGGGGTTGAGATGACTACTACTACGATGACACCATTGAAAGTGTTATTAAAAATATAGACTTTGAAAATGATGAGTGTCATGATTATAAGTATTATCTATTTCAATAGCAACAAAAACAAAATAAACAACAGCAAAAAAAAAAAGATGAAGAAGACCCATCATCACAATATTACCCAAAATTTCCTTTTGGCAATTTAAGAAATAAATTCTCAAGTATTGGTTCTTAAATATTTACTAAGGTCAAATGAAAAAAGTGTCAATTGGTAAAACACAGACATACATAAATAAATAAATACATACATACATACATCTATATATATGTATTGTATATACAGTGCTGTTCAAAAAAAAAAAAAAAAAAAAAAATTCACAACGATCTACATCTTTGAGACTAAATCTATACGAAAGAAGAGTGACGCTTCAAATTGTTGTAGTGTAGCGGGATTGTATTCATAAGAGATCAGTAAACAAGAACTGTTACTATTTGGAGAGTAGGTGAATCCAATTCTTAAATATTTACTAAGGTCAAATGAAAAAGTGTCAATTGGTAAAACACAGACATACATAAATAAATAAATACATACATACATACATCTATATATATGTATTGTATATACAGTGCTGTTCAAAAAAAAAAAAAAAAAAAAAAATTCACAACGATCTACATCTTTGAGACTAAATCTATACGAAAGAAGAGTGACGCTTCAAATTGTTGTAGTGTAGCGGGATTGTATTCATAAGAGATCAGTAAACAAGAACTGTTACTATTTGGAGAGTAGGTGAATCCAATTTTTTTTTTTTTTTTTTTTTTTGAACAGCACTGTATACATACACTGGGTTTTCAAATAGGGGCTTCCGAACGGTTATCTTGTTAAAGCTATGTCAGTGAAATTAGTTGTCAAATATTCCGTAACGCGTATCAAATCACTATGGATGGATAAAACAATCAATAATACTAGTAGAATGAATGTTCTGTTCGAGTAACATAACGCTCGAAAAATCATTTTCATTCCATTTCTGAATAGGTACGCGAATAAACCAAAATGATAGGATTTAAGACAATACCCATGGGATCCAAGAGCGTCATATACCTTCCGAAGAAGTTACTATTTTTGTCAATTTTGGGCTTGCGGATGTCATCGACATATATTTAAGCAATGACGTTTGCCAATCCATCACTGTCATTCCAGGCTAGGCCAGCACTATCTGTCGATGTTTAAAAATTTCTTTTGGCCTGATTTGCATGATCTGGACAACAATGTCTTATGACTGACGCCGTTTTGGTATTCACCTCCCGTGGAAGCAAAGTGACCGAGATCATCCGGTTTGGCCTTTTAAACTTCTTTTGTTTGATTTTCTTAAGTCGCAAGTATATGCCATCGGTCAAATCAAGCCTGATTTATGGGACAGAGTTATGGAAAATTTAACACTTAAGAACCCCTCCACCCAGAGAAGCCGTAGCCTACATATCAAGGCATGAGTAGGTCTTGCAAATTAAAAAAAATGTCCATAATATTTCACACACTTTATGTAAGTAAAATAAAACAAAATTAGGAAGCGCTTAATGAAAGACTCGATATATAGGCCGACAAAATCAATTATTTTTTATGCTCTAAATCAATGTGGTAAGCATTTCATTATTTAGAAAAGGAAGTCATCTAAACTCATTCAATTATTAGGAGTACGTTTATCTGCATTCTTGGTACAATACCTACTCTGCTCACAAGATTTGAATTTTATTAATTAATTGAACTTCACACTAAAACATAAATTCATAGATTAAAGAAAAAAAAAATAGGTACCCCAAGCTTTCGTCTTGGCACTACAGTGTGTGTATTTAAATTGAACTTAAATGTTCCGCTTTATATAGAGAAGTTCTTGGAATCTACATAAACAGGATGATTTAAAGCGTGCTCGACTCTTACATTTTATATGACAATAAGTGGCAACATTAGGAGTTCTAACTTTGCCTGATGATACTGCCCTCCTCAGCATATATGAGAACTCTCCAAAAACGTCTCAGTCCTTTTAGGATTTTATCTTCCAACTACAAAGTAAAATTGCTACACCTTTGATGCTTCTTTAGAAAGCGAGGAAACATGTTTTCTGTTGAGTAATTTACCCAGGACTGTCTAAATGATATAACAAACAAAACTAGATTGGCGTGCGCTTTGTCAGACGCTTGATTTCGAAATGAATGCATCAAAGCAGAATTAGAAGAAGTTGAAATTGAAATTCCTTGAAATATGTTTACGTTATTGGTTGGAACTTATGCCTGAAACGGTTACTGTTAACTCTTATTGCAGATATTTATTGGTATAAAACTATGAGGAAGTGCCTATGACTCATAGATTGAAAAAACAAGATTTAAAAACGGAGTCTTTACGTGAGTACAGCTGCATTTCGTTGTTATATCAGACGGTCAAACATAGCAGGTCAAAATTGAGATTCAGGGAAATATTTCAAATACTGCGATCCCCGTTACATGTATCCTTGCGACTATTTAGTTCTAGCCATTCATTAGGACACAAATTCTTTCTAATGGGTTCAGTATTTGTAGCCTTCGGGTAGGGTATACATACATTACCACCTAAATTAAAACAACTCAATTTTCTTATTTCAAGGCCCCGGAAAGAGGCCAATTTATTGGTTTAAATTCTTCAATTTCGATTAACTTCTTTGTTTTTTCCCCATTTTGTTTTCAGTGACCTTCGCCTGGCAATGGTAAGGATAGGCCTTTTATGTTTCACTTCGTTTAAAAACTTAACAAATTGTATGAAATTTTTTCCTTTTCTGTTTTTTTTTATTATTTTTCAATTGAAGACAGAATATTTTTTTTTGTTTTTTTTTTTTCTTAATTTTTCTGAGAGTTACATTTCCCAAAATTTTGTAAAGTTTTTCCTTTTTGTTTTTATTTGTTTTTTGCTTTTTTTTTCATATGTCTATATAATTTTCCTGTTTCCTTTAAGGGTCTCTTACGGTTATTGAAAGCAAAATCCTTTTTTAAGTTGAAAATTTTTATCACTTTAGCAAAAGCATAAAAATTCGATTGATAATGTCGACAAAACACTTCCGAAACAAATAATAGGAAAATTGAAAAGAAAAAAGGAAAACTTCTTTGATTATTTCATTCAATCTTTTTTTTTTTGTTTTTTCTTTGTTTTGTTTTAGAACTACGAGTATTTAGATATTGGGTTTAAAAACAAAATAATAGAGTGTGAGTGAATGAATAAGGAAAGTCAAATGATTGAAGAAAAGTGTTGTGCTTAAATTTTCTTTGCTGACTTTTTATTTTAAATTTTCTCTGAAGCGGATATTTAGATTTCATTAAAAGCAACAATAGGAACGAATTGAATACGTTTCAACTTTGATGTATTTTGGGGTATCTAAAATTATGTAAATTTCGTAAAAAAAATTATTTGGCGATTAACTTATTGTAGCTTTATATTCTTTAATTAAAAATAAAATAAAATTTTTTTAAACTTTATATTTCAGATTTCTTAGGCATTAAAAAATACATGAACCAGTCGAAAAGATTTCTTTTTTTTTGAAATTCTTAAAAATTCTTTTTTTTTTTTTGATAAAATGAGCTTAAAAACTACAAAACGTAACTGAATTATAATTAAAATTTTGTGAGCCCGCTGAATGCCGTGGACCTAAACAGATAGCCTAATTGGTAGCGTGCTAAACGTCAAGACCATAGACTCAAATTGTTTCTGATAGCATGATTGTTTGTCTGACATACATATCGTTGGTCTCATGGAGA
>QOCX01000207.1:311662-343446 GCA_005959815.1 Sarcophaga bullata
TAACTCGCATATTTGAACGTTTACAGGAGAAGGAGGGTGTATTTGTGTTAAATGGATTTGAATCACAACAAAAAAAAAATCAATTTCGAAAAAAGTGTAAGTTAGGGCCTTTCTACATGGGACCAACGATATGTAGTTGTTCACGATAGAAAAAATAAAGTTAGAATTATTGCTAAAACGCAATCTTGGAATATACTGGTCATATCCTTTCCCCTACAAACTATCATTCTTGAATTCCAACTATGTAATCCAATGCACTGCACGGTTAGCGGTTACTTTCTGACTCAGAAAACAGAAAAAAATATTGACGAAAAAGTATTTTAAAAGACTCATAACCAGCGCTACTGTAGAAGAAGCAGACTTCTCGAAGGGTTCGAAGTGAAGTAGCGATCTGCTCACAAAATAATGCATAATCATTGCTTAGAAACTGCCAGAATTGCAGACAGGATTTTCAAGAATGTTTCAAAAGCTTAAGCCATCAAGCGGCTACTACCGAATCTCTGATCTGAGGTTCGAAATTGCTTTCAAAAGTCTGATTATCACTGCATCGGAAGCAGGGCTTCGAATGAACGAAGACTAAATCAAGACTGTCTTATTGGAAAACCAAACTGAATTGCACGCTTTAGAACTGAAATAAGCTACGAAATAGTTGATAGTTTCAAGCACTGGGTCTGTAGTTAAGTACCGTACACGACTGCAATCCGAACATAAAGAAGGGAATAAAATCTGAAAGAAAAACGTATTAAGAATCGCTATAGAACTCACAGTGAAAAACATTTCAGCCGATTTAAATCTTTAAACAGTATTCAACGTTTCCTTATATGTGGATACGAAGTGGTTGCACTAAAAAGTGGATACCCATGCGTTTAACATTGGCGAATACATGTCGCAATATATGTCGAAAATAATAAATTATCCTATTCATCTAACCCAAATAAAGGTGAATTCCGTAATTAAGAAATCCAGTAAGTGGAATTCCAGAGGCAAGAGAAGCATCAAGTGAGTGCATATATAAGGTGTTGTGCGACGTCAAACATCAACGCGTTCGTTCAGATGATTGAAGAGAAAAACTGGGCTGAAAAGGAAAGGATTTTATGGAAGGCCAAAGCAGAATTAGAGCTGTAACGTTCAAGAAGAAGAAGAAGATGTAAGTTACTAAGTTGTGCTTTTGTCTTTCAAAAACTTTTTGTCCAAAATTTTTGTTTTTTTTTTTTTCACTCAAATAAATTCCTTTTAATAGCAACGAAATTTTCGTTTCGCTATTAACAGACGAATGATTGGTGATCTATTTTAATGTTGGTACTGATGACGCTTTGATTACTGAGAAAATACGGAGATGACATTAATGCTAAAGGTTTTATTCAAACCTCAGGCCGATGGATGATGGCTAAACAACTTTTGCCTTCGGTGTTTTTCTTTAACCCCATTCGATCTGAGCTGTTGAGCTGCAATTTATCATTTCGATTCACAAAGTATTGTGGTATGTGTGAGTTGATTTGGAAGTGAACTCGTCGCTTATGCAAGTTATAATGTTACAAACTTATGACATTTTATCAACCAAAAAATCGACAACACTCACGTTTTTAGCATTTTTTGATTATCTGTGAAATGTTTTCTACCATTTTTTTTGCATTTCTCTATAAAAAAAAAAAACAAAAAAAAAAAAAAAAAAAAAAATTGTGCTGCAAGGTTTAATACGAGTATACCACCATACCATAAAGTCAATGGTTGCACGTTTTTATTTTTTTTTAAGCTGTCTTTTCTCGATTTTATTTCATTTTTTTTCGGTATTTTTTCGAGCATCTAAATGTTGAAAAATATTTTTTTTTTTTGGTTTTTTTGTTCCGTTCATGAACGTATAATATTTTCTGTATTTTTCTTTCCTTCCCTGGGATCCTTTATTCATTTCATGAATTTTGCTTTAAGGTCTTAATGCAGATGACGTTTTAGTCTCGCTGATATGCAGCGATAAATATTAAAATTAAACGTTTTTTTTTTCTTCTCCAATTTTTTTTATTTGTTGTCACTGTAGCGGAATGTTGATGGCGGTTTTGAAGCCATGACTGGATTGGCGGAAAAAAAGAGTCAAATGCATAAAACGGATACCGTTACAAATTCGTATGACAAATAATGGCAGTGGCACAGAAAAAGATGGCAAAAAAAAAAAAAAAGAATTTAAGAATTAATCCGTTTAAGATTCACTTTTTCTTGTTAGAGTGAAAACAGCTTAAAATTTTTGGTGGTTTTACACAAATGAATGAAAATGTCTTTGGGGTTTTAAATTTTTATTGAAATTATCAGTATTTAAGTGTAGAGAGAGAATGATTTCTTGAAAAATAATTTGCATGTACATAAGTATACAAACATAATATGATTGAATGCATATTGTTGTATGAAAGTGAATGAAATCTTAATGAGATTGTGTCGCGCAAGACTTTTCCCCATGTATGGATTATTAAAGTGAAAAAAATCCTTAAATATATAGGCCTACAAATGACTTTAAACACTTATAACCGTTAATGCCTTCAAATATTGACATTTTATCACAAATAAAACAATAAACGAGGCGAACTTTTCGCAGGGAGAAAAGTTTTTTGGAATTTTATAATAAATTTTGTCGGTTATGGAAACCCCCATATGTTTAAAAATTAAAGCTCTCGTACTAGAGAGATTTAATAATAATTTGTAAGAAACTTTTCTAGTAAAAATGAATACAAAAAAAATTGAAAAAAAGCACAGATGAGCGTCACTTTGTGTTAATGAATTGCACGTGCTGAATTTAAATAAGCCCCCTCCACTTCCTCCTCGTACTAATACATGTACATATTTGTTATAAGCAATGAAATACTTATAAATACAATACAAGTACACGTTCATTTATCCTTTCTTGTATTAAAGTTACTAAAAATTTGTATGAGCATTGTTTGTGCAATTGCTTTAAGAAATTGTTGTAAAACTTACAGAGAAATTATCACAATTTTTTTTTTTTTTTTTTTTTTTTTTTTTGGAAAACAATACACGTTTTCTTGAAAATGTTTAAAATATTTTTGACAATAAATGAATCCCACGATAATGTCAATGTGTTTAAGTGATTTTTATTTCAAATTCCTACAATTTGTATTGTATTGTATTGTGTTGTAGTCATGCATGTCAAATTCGAAATGTTAACGGTTATTATATTAAAAATGTTTATTTGACATTCACATGTTGCAGTGGTGTTGTAATGTAAATTTAAAACTTTTTAACAACAACTACAAAAATAATAATACGTTGTTGTTTCGTATTAAACATAATGGCAGGAAGTGTAACTGACAGATCTTATTTTTAAGGAATTTTCATTTTACTTTTTCAGCTGAACCCAAAACATTGTATTAAGTTAGTAAAAACATGTTTCGTTTTAAATTGAATTTTCTAGTTCTATGAAGGATAAACATTATACTTCTAGTCACTACTCTTAAAACATTTAATAGCTTCCATGATAATATAACACCTTACTTACTTAATTGGTCATTACAACCCTTCAGAATCGGGATTACAACCTAGCATCTTATACTAGCCATGTTTGGTGTGTTAATTTTATTTATATATACACAGTTTAACGTCGACATCGAACAACTGATTTTTGAGAAACTTTTCATGGCAATTTTATTTAATCTCAGAGATTTTGTAAGAAATCTGCTAAGAGGAAGTCGCTGAAGAAATATTATTTCATATTTCGTTTTGTTCTATAGTACTGAGCTGGGGTTAGAACTACAGTCTCACGTCTAATAAGCCAACACACTATCTACTACTACGGCAATTTCAAAAGAAAAGATTAATCGTAGAAATATTTTATTCATTTGAATGTGGATGTCATTACGAATGTATTATAACATAATTCGAATGTCTGCTACGGTTTCTCTGAGATGAGCGCGTTTGAAAAGTTCCATATTCCATGAATCGGGTTTTAAGACACTTTGTGGTTTGTGGCCTAATCGCATACACTTGTGATGTAACAAATCCCTACAAAAAAAATCTAGCAATGGAAAATACCACGATCTAATTCACACTACCTCCACGTGAGAAGACAATGCGCCAAGTCCCTTGGTGCAGAATATACAATGCGGCACTTGATGGGTGGCATGTAGCGTCTCCTATAGAAACCACGTATCGGGTGGTGTCCAGCTCATCCACTGTGGACAAAAGAAGTTGGTTACTAATTGTTCAACGTCAAAAAAGTATAGGCTAACGTGGCCGCAGCTTAAAATCCATACCAAAACTTTTTCGGGATGCGTTCGACACTCTAGGATTTGATGTGAATTTCTATCGTCCCCAATTTGACATTTTGTTTGTTCCAAATGGACCTTATCACTGAAGAGTATATTCGATGAAAATGATCAGTTTCCAATAGCTTCAGATTCTTTTATCTAACGAAAGTCGTTTTTCTGTATTTTCTATTTTCACGACGCAAAATTCGCAAGTTGCCGTCTGCACAGCACCACCTCACGCTCGCCACTGTGTCTCTTCGGCATATGTAACCAGTGGACTCGAATCTGTCGAACAGCCGCTGAGTACTATTTCCACCAAGTTGATTTGGTATAAAATAGATGAATAAATGAAACTAATCTGATTTCAACTGAGAAATTCTCGAAACTTCTGGTTGAAGGCCTGATTATTAATTCAAAACGGGTTTTTGACAAGAACCCCGAAATAGCTTTAACGTTTCAGGCGTAGGAGACAGCGCGTTGTAAATACAAATTTGGTGTCAAAGCGCATCATGTGATATGACAGCTAGAATGGCTATTCATTTTACAGAAGTGCTTGTTTATGAATAAGGGTATCTCTGAAGAGAAACATTTGTTAATGCTTGGATACAAGAATTATTGTAGTAACAGCAGAGCTCATACATTTACACAACCGATAAATCGAAGTAAATCACATAATTTGCAAAGGAAGCTTGATAAAATTATAGCCAAACATAACCCACTTTGGAAAAGATTTGTTTTTAACCTACCCTGAATACAGCTTAACTGGGTGACTTCTTTAGAAGCTTTAGCGATGAGACAGAGGAAACAGATAAAATTCTAGCCTTTATAAAACTATTAAGAAGGTAGAGAAGTACTAGCCAGAAGTCAAAAATATAAAGTGAAATGCGTGTAATTGCTATTACAATGGCATCTTATAGAATCCATTTAAGATATAAAATTATCTCTATAAATTCAGATGTATAAACAATTAAAAAAAAATTAAATACAACATAAAAATGTTAAAAAAGAGAAAAAAAAAATAAAACAAAAACAAAATCATCTGCAATGACTATAAAAACGCTTTTATTCTGAAAATGCTGATGTTTTGTAAAATTTAAAGAAGTTTACTTGATGTAAAGTGTTGTGATTATTTATGCCTTTTAAGTTTACTTTTGTTGTGCATATAGTTTCAATATGGTATGTACAAGAGTGATGTAAAAAAAAAATGTTAGACACCATGTATGGCATGTAATGCCATTTATCAACACTTGAGTGATCAAATGCATTTTAAATCATATTCAAAACATTTTGCAGCATCATTTAAACATTTCTGATTCCATACTACATATATGCCATGCATACATGCAGATGTTAACATATATGCATACATACATAGACAACATTTACACTTACTTATGAAAACGCATTTGTTTACTTAGCCCCCTACATCGACATGTAGTAGCATTCGTATGCACATATTATTCATTTGTATAGTCAAACTGAAACTAAATTAATTCATATAAGATTTGACCAAATAGGGCTCTTTGGGTTTTCGAGCATAATGAACGAATAAATGAATGAATGAAGAACTGAATGAATAACTGTATGACTGAATGACTCAATGAATGAATAAATAAATGAATGAAAGATGTTCAAAATGTTGTAAGATGTTATCAATTGTGTGTTTATGTAAATGAAGTAAGTAACAGGCCAAGGAATACCAACACACACACACACACACACACACAAACAAGACTGCAAATCTTTCACCACCAATGCAAATAAATACTTGATTATTCGTATTTGAAATGAACTGCTGCTGTTGGTCAAGTAAGTAACACTGTTTCCTTAACAAGATGGAAATTTTTTGAAATTTTTGGTAGTCCTTTAAATATATGAATGAAATGGTGTACTTTTCATATATATTGTATAATTACTTATATTTAGACAAGCCTTTAGACATCTACGTACACATCTATTGAAAATTTAGTACATAATGCCTCATAATAATGCAATGAAAGATTTTACATCTGGTAAAACGAATAATAATAAACATTTCAGTGAAGGCGTTAGACCCAAAAACAGAATTAAATATTGTATGGCATGTAATAAGCAATTACAATGTAAAATTTACTTCTAATGGTCTTAGGATATATAAATAATTTAAAATGTTTCCATACAAATACTCAAGACTCATGTATATGGTGAAACACAATAATTAAGTATTTTCCCCAAAAAGGACTTTGATTATAACTTCAGATGATTTCCTTTGGCAAGTTTATAAATTTATTGAACACACAGCATTTATTATGTCAGAGGAACATGATCGTTACACAAATGGAATGGAAACAATATAGTCTTTACGAAAATCGAAATAGCTAGTCATATGCAATATGACAGAACTATGTATTGAAGAAATTTAATTTATTTTTTTAAAAATATTTATGGAGGAAATTTACAAGGAACTGTATTCTTAAAAGTGATGGCAATTTGGAAAATTGGAGGGAAAAATAAGAGTAAATATATCGAAAATTAAAAAAAAAATATGTTTTGTAATACTTTAAAGATTTTTTTTTGGGATTCAATTGAAAGAACCAGACTATAAACAGAATTCCAGGCACTCGTCTTTAATTCTTTCACTAGAATAGCTCTACCCATATTCCGAATAGGGACTTTAATTCGTCTAATGATGTTGATATCAGCCTAAAGCTCATACTCATGATGTAAAGGATGTTTGTACTCGCTCTAATATACACGCATTCACACATTTTAAGAATAATTTTGCTCTATACGTGGAGTCATTCCACGTATAGTCCCTGCTCTATGTATCATATATGCGGGTAATATCAAAGAAGCATAAATGTTGAAAACCGGAACATAAGAGTTCTTCTCTATGCCGACGACATTGTAGTATTAGCGCAAAAAGTTGAAATTCTTCAACAAAAGATAAAAAGCCTGCGGGAATATTGTGATTATTAGAACCTTAAAAGTAACACGGCAAAATGAAAAATAATGGTATTTAGGAGAAGAATGAAGGAAGGCTGACAAAGGAAGTTAAATGCAAATTATTCATGAATTAAATACTACATTAAATAACATTTTAATAAGCTCTTAATTTCACTAAGACCCAAATATCGTTTATTTGAGGCAGTTGCCACTCCATAGAAACGTATGGTGGTCAGGTATGAGGACACTTGTATTTTGAATAAGTAGATAAGTTCCAATGATAAAACTTTTAAATTCAATACCCAGTAATGCTTTAATGCTCTACCATATCCCTTTAAAAGGATGATTACCACTTAAATTGTCTAAAACTAATGTAATGCAGGCTTAAGTTTACATACATGCCTACATAAATACATAATTGGTCATTACAACAGTTCAGACAAGCTTCCGATCTAGCTTCCACACCATAGATGTTGAGTTAATTTTTTTTATACATAATTTGCTGGACCTATATTAAAAAGTCTACACCAAATAATAGATTTTTGAGAAATTTTTCTCTGGCAATTTTATTTACTCCCGGATTTTTTGCCATAAATTTTTCATTTTTCGGTTTGTTCAAGATGACCGACTTGGGTTTTGAGTCGTGACCTCATGTCTAATATGCTGACACACCACTAACTAGATTAAGGCGATTAATCGTCGACATATTTTATACGTTTGAGAGATTTGTTGATGTTACATTATAACATTATTATGTTAGGACATTATTATGTTATAACATTATTCTAGAGTTAAGGGATTGAATTGCATACTCAATATCTCAATAATCGAATCTTACTGACTCAAAAGTCGCGGTTAAAGCGAATGACGGATTTTTTTTTTAGAGGATGACTGACATGTTTCTTCTTGGGATCATGGATCATTTGACAATAATACTTGAAATTACGCAAGGAGGAATATGGAATTAGTGCTTAGATTCACAATTTGTTAGGCCCTATTTTTTTTTTTGTTTTTTTTTTTTTGGTCATTGATTCTCAAAACTTGATCATTTCCATAATTAAAGCTTACTTTCCATCACATTTATTCATTAATTATCTGTTGATTACATTTTCTACTTGAAATCAGTCATATAGACCGGCAAGCAAGCAAGCGAAAAATACTTTAAAATTACCGTTGCATCTAAAAGTTCAAATATATTCGGAATTTTTATGGGCCAACCATAAATCTCATTATAAATTCACATGTGCAATCACATACTCAAATACACATGAATTTTTATTTACAAATGTATCGGTATCGCATAATTAAGTTTACATGCATGTTATGTATGTTATGCCTGTTGAAATGTATTGAAAAATATCTGTAAAATCTAAAACTGAATAGCCAACATCAGATCAGAGCCCATGGTTGACAGAACGTATTATAATCAATGACAATGACAACGACAACGACAACGACAGGCACACGTAAAGTGCGTATAGAGAGAAGATGTGTTAATCAGAAATGAAAATTGTCCAGGGAAAATATGACAACATTTTCATACAGCGAACAATATTATGCATTGTTATATTGTCATACATACATGCAGACATACATACATACTCGTACACATATGTATATATTTGCTCCAAAAATTACTTTGTTTTAAATGCAAAATTGCATACTCTGTATACCAGTATGGATTACATTATGACCCTGTGATGACAGTCGTATCATAATTTGAAATAGGGGACACACAGCAATAACAGGATGTGTGCGTGATTAAAGTGAAGCACAGCATTATTCAACGGTTGGTTATTTTACTATTTGTCAGCAGAAACTAATGTGACATGAATAATTTGCAAATACATACACGTTTTCAATGTTTGCATGTGAAAGTTTCCCATTTTAAACTAAAATCGTTTGAATTTTTAAAAACGTTTTTCGCTGTATTTTTAGCTGACCTTGTTTAATTGCTCTGCAAGTTATAGCTTCAAGATACTTCATAGCGTACTGCAGTGCGTAAATTTGAAGTAAATTAAAAAAATGGGTTTTTCTTTTGTTAAAAATAGTGCGTGTTTTGTTTTGTTTTGTTTTATTTTATTCCTGGTCCATTTGTTTTTCTTCATATCTAAGCTGTTGTTAAATCAACGTATTCTCTACGCACTCATCTGTTCTAAACCTTTCAACGAGTTTTTCTTTGTTTTATCTCGCATTTCTTTCGATTTCTATTTCTTTCTTTTTGTTTTTGTTATAGGTTCGCCTGCTAAACTGTGTAAGTGAGATCTAGTCATCAACGTCACAAAACTATCATCATCTCTATTTACGTACTTTGCCAAACAAAAGCCAATTGATGTGTATTTTTACTTTACAGTTGGATGAACAGTGTGACTTGTAGGTAAACAGATGAGGGTTTTCTATTACAACTGGATGCTGTATTCGTTTAGTGTTATGCAACTAACAAGGTCTTCGAAACAATACTACAAATTAAATTATTCGCACGTATTTCCGTAAAGTAATGAAAATAAAAGACTCTCTAGGTAACTAAATAAGAAAATAAAAAGAACGAGAGGTAATTATAGGACTAGATGGTCAGAAACTTGTTCTATTTAAATGAACTATCAACAGCCCTAAGTCAACGAAATACAAAAACTATCGAAAATATCTCCGTTGCAGCAAAATCCGAGAAAGTCGATTTGGCATCGCTCACAAGAATTCGGTCTTTTTTTTGCAGACAACAATTTGGCGAATGTAGGGTTATGACTGCCAGAATGTAAACCTCCATAGACAATGACACGTGTTTGCTAAATGGGCTCTGGAGTAGATGGCAATTGATTCTAATTTTGATTGAAAAATTATCTTTAGCGATGAGGGCCATTTCTGGATGAATGTGCACAAACACGTATAAGATCAAAGAGTTTAAAATCCAAAAAAGTCACTGTTAGGCGTAGGCTTATGGCTGAAGGTGTCCATATTTGTTATTTATCTGGACATCACTCTCAACAGTGAGCGCTGGTTGATGGTTATTAACTTATTTTGGCCTGAATTGAGTGGAGCTACGAGTCACATGCTTCATGCACATTGGAAATCCTATACGAGTGATTTGAGACCATAATTATCTCTTGGGGAGGTATTGTTAAGTGGACACCGAGATCGTGCAGTTGGACTCCGATAGACTTTTTCTTGTGAAGTATTCTTAAGTCACCAATGTATGCGAATTAGCCAAAAACCACGAAAATTCTCATCGATGTAATCCAATCAGATTTATGCGCTAGAGTCAAGGAAAATTGGACACTTCGGATGGGTTTATACAGAATAGAGGGGGGGGACTTTTGAACGAAGCTTTATTCGACAAGCCTTACTGTAGTAGGTAGTGTGTTGGCTTGTTAGACGTAAGGCCACGGTTCAAACCCCAGCTCAGACATTTCTATGAAATATTAAAAAAAATATTTCTTGGGCGACTTCCTCTCAGCAGATTTCTGGCAAAAACTCTGAGTGTAAATAAAATTGCCATGAAAAATTTTCTCAAAAATCTGTAGTTCATAACTGAAATTAACACACGAAGCTAGGTGGTGAAGAAGCTAGATTCTAAGCCTGACTGAAGGACTGTAATGACCAATTATGTATGTATGCATGTATGTATGGAACTCACAGTTGTTCAGTTGTTCACAGTTCTGTTGCTCTAATGGTAAAGCCTTGATTTAAAGAATACAGTTTTTTATAAAAAAAATCGAATCGAATCGAATCTATAAATTAACCTAATCTGGAGCCTAATAACTAAAATGTTTAAGAAGGCAAGTGCAATATAATAGCAGTTATCAATTAAATAAACAATAATACTTAATAATAAATGCAAAAATACATTAAAAATTGTGTAAAAAAAAATCATAATTTTATAGTTTTCTAATTAGCTAAAGACTGTTATATTTTATGAACCTTGTTCATACATTTTTGTCATGGTATAGTGATTTCACTGTACTTGAAAGAGATGCCATAGCGGTAAAAAATGAAAACTTAAAATTTTTAGGCAATAAAAATCCCGAGTTACGAGCATTGAAATTAAATGGAAGCAACATTCTATAATAAGACAACATAATAGCACTGTGCTCAATATTAGTGAATCCCTACTTGGCAGTTCTAGTAGAGTTTAGGTAGTTATGTGACACGTGTTTAGGTACGTACATATGTACATATGCCTAATGGACTAGTTAGTGTGTATCTGTAGCTGATGAATGCAATTGCATTGCACTTTCAATTCAATTAGCAACAATGAATGATGCGTAAGAAAACTCGTTGAAAATTGTTAACGTTTGCAATTGAAATGCCATACAACGATCCATACAACGATACATACATACATATGTATGTATGTGTGTATGTATGCATCTACGTCTATGTACGTTAAAGTAATGTATGTATGTATGTGAATGTAATAAATGTAGTTGTAGTGCTTTTGATAGTTTCTATTCACGTTGACAATGTAAAGTGAGTCAGTTTATCTTTTACTAGAAAGTAATTGCACATGACAGTCTATTTTGTCTTTTATTTTTACATACATACAGAGAAAGTCGTTTTGTGTGTAAGTGTTTGTAAGATTAAAATGGTATTTCAAGAATTTAAACTGATCCAAATTAGTGCCAGTAAAATATGGAGCATACTGTGACGCAGTTGAGGAAATTAAAGGAGAATTTAAATCGTAATGCTTTCAAGTTTTTTCTTTGTAGCGAGTTAAAGCTTTATGTGACCCATATAGTGGTAAATGGGATGAAATGGATACACAGGAGAATACAAATGTTTAAACTTTTATTTATTGTCGAAACAGTAGAAACCCAAAAAATTTAATTTTTGAAAAAAAAAAAAAATTACTGCAAGAGAGTGTTTACATTTAGCTGGTGAGACATTTATGGATCTTTTAAAAATCTCACATTTACTGTATACACTCAGAATACTTATGAAGAGAACTCAACCAAACCTTTTAAAATTTACAGCTGATGACAAAGATTTCTAAAAGCAAACACCAAAATGGCCCAGGTGATATCATTGCAACGCTTTGGCACGACCAAGTTTCCCACACTTATGTTGTGTGTTAATCTTATTCATGAGTGGCGAGACCTACAGTTTAAAGTCGATTCCGAACAATGGATTTTTGAGAAACTTTTTCATGGCAATTTTATTAACTCTCAGAGTTTTTGCCAGAAATCTGCTGAGAGGAAGTATCGTAGGAATATTTTTCATGTTTCGTTTTATTTGAGATGTCTGATCTGGGCTTTGTACCGAGGCTAGATGTCTAATAAGCTAAAGCACTACCTACTAGACTACGGCGACTACAACTCATTTTCAGGTGAAGCATATCAAAGAAGTAAAAAAGGATTTGCAAAATGGATTGACCCATAAAAAGCTTTGTTAATTGTATGAAGAGCAAAATTTTATATAAACGTCAGCGCAGGGGTATTATAGGCGTAAAATGTTACGTCCAAACAAATTTGCGAACAATACGAAATTCATTTAAGCAAAGAAGCTCTACATAGAGTGTAAAATGTTAGAAATTCGTTTTGCTTGCAGAGAAATAACCCGTGCAGAAGCCTTGGCTCAAAAAGAAAAAGAATTTTGAAAACTTAGACAGGCAAATTGAAGAGTTCAAGGAACTAAGAGCAGTGAAAGACAAGAAATTTTCAACATTATGCGGAACACTACGAGCAGCTCCTTTTTATAGTGGAATTTAACGCCTTTTTAATAAATTGCACAAAAACAACTTTGGACAATGCTATCATAAAACTTTGAACTTTAACGTCCCTCTACTATTGTAAATATCATAATCACTTTGCATGCTACATATCAACGCTTTCAGTTGCAGTAGTTGCTATTAAATTCAGTAGAAAACACGGACCATGAAGTAATGAATCAAATTTTTGACATTTTCATTATTTTCAAAAGCACAAAAGAAACAAAAAGAAAAGAAACGAAACGAAACGAGTTAAAAAAAAAAACAAATTAGTCAGCATAGCTGTCATTATTCTTATTTGTATCTGCCATCAAATGCTTTCGCTTTATTTTGTCAAAAACATCAATTTTTTTTTTGATCGTTTTTTTTTATCCTCCTACCGTTTCGTCCATAACCCAGAAACGAAACTTTCTGTTTCCGTTTTTAATGTCTTTCAATTTTCTTTTTCTTTTATTTGTCTTTTATGAGACACACACAACACTACCATTAACGACATACTTTTTGTTTTTCAATTTTGTTTGCCCCACTCCTTTAACTTTGTTATTGTTTTTGTTTTTGTTTTTGTTTTTTTGTTTATTTGATAATGATGAC
Source organism: Sarcophaga bullata (assembly GCA_005959815.1). Classification (NCBI taxonomy): domain Eukaryota; kingdom Metazoa; phylum Arthropoda; class Insecta; order Diptera; family Sarcophagidae; genus Sarcophaga; species Sarcophaga bullata. The sequence goes on from QOCX01000207.1 coordinate 325,127, forward strand.
ACTTTGTTGTCAGAGCATTAAAAGCAGAAAGGAAAATAAGAAAAAAAAATGTTTCTCGTTTGTTTTGTTGTCATTCTGTCATTGCTTAATACTGCTGTTGGTCGCACTACCACTACCTACATGTATGTACATACAACCGACTGACTAGTGACTGTAACACTGTTACACTGGCATTTGACATGTCAACATTGTTGTGACTTAATTAAATTTAATTAATGACATACAGACACACAGACATACAGACATACTCTATATACTATACAGTGCATAAGGATATGAAATTTTAACACCAACAGAAATAAACAGAACAGGAAACAAACAACAGTTAAAGAAAGATACTAAAAAAAAATAAGTTTTAAAAAAAAAGAACAATTACTTACCAACATTATACTGTTATATTTGGAGGATGGTGCACGGTTTGCTTTGGTTCAAGCCATAAACTTTGTTTTCTTAAGAACTTGAAATGAAGTAGATGACATCGGTTGGTAGTTGTAAACAGAGAAGCTAAAAAAAAAACAAAAGCACAAGAATTATTTATTAGAACAGATCAATAGAAATTAAAGTGAGAATATATAATTATTTGGAATTGATTATTGAAAATGGTTGTGGTATAATAAAATAAAAAAAAAAGAAAATATCGCAATTACGACAATAACCTGTAAAATTTTTAACAACTTAACTGATGTGGTAGAGGCAAATGAAATTTGTTGTTTTGTTAGCATAGTTGGCATGACTTCATGCAGATTATATGTGTATTGTTCTGTTCTAAAAGTTGTTTCTGTTTTAAAAGTATTTGTTATTACTAGGAAGTCACTGGAAGTCAATGGAAGAACCACTCAATGCAGTGGAGTCTTTGATATTCTATTCAAACTTATAATAACTATTATGGCGTCTTCCATACATACATACATACATACAGACCACTGAGGCCATCTATTGCAGAAATGTCCATGAGTTTCCATTAATTACTATATATAAACTACCAGATTACTTACATTAAAACAAGTGTCCAGAATTTAGAAAATTTTAGATCTTTTTTATACTTCAGTGTTGCCTGAGGATAGTAGTAGTTCCGTAGTTATGGGAGAAATCTCATCTATGGATCCTTAAGGTATTCCAATAAAGTAAGAGAAATATTTAAAAAATAAAGGAAAAATTAAGATAAAAAAGTATACCCCAAACGTAGTATTATAAACCATAATCTTTGATGGGAATAGAATCTATTCTCCATAAAAAGCACCCATGGTTACAGACATATAATGAATATGAATTGGATATTGGATGTGAAACACCATTTCTTTAACATTTCAATGATTTGTTTAAATTGATATTCTGTGGAAGGTCCTTGGACAATAGGATTACTATCAGTTGATGTCTGGGAACAAAAGTCATCTTTAAATATGTATTGGGTGTAGAGGGAAGAACTTTACGCAAGTTGAGTCTAGAATTATCTTATTATAGCAGTGAATGAATGACCTTTTGAATACAAAAACGATCTCCGCAAGATTGGTACTGAATTTGAACACAATCAACCACAAACTTTATTACGTGAAAAATTTGCAAAATATTTTGGCGCTTTTAAACAGTAATATAGACGTGTTTTAGTGCCGCTTCATAATCATGGTTAGAAAGTGAATTCGCTGCTAAATGCTAGAGGCTAAAGAAAACTGCGAAAATAGTAGATTTTTCTAGGCGAAACTTAAAAAAAAAATTTGCTTGAGCGAAACAGGTTTAGGTAGATAGATTACAGGAGCTGAGACCAACAAAGAATCTCATGCCTATTGACATAAACCTACGCCATCAAGTATGATTGTTGTGCGTTCATCATTAGGCATACAACCTTACTTTCTACTTCCATAACTTCTTCCAGCTTATTCCTCTGAGATGAGTTACGTCTAGTATAGTGTCATCCACAAAATATTGGGATCTTGAGCTTACGAAAGCTGAGTAATGATACAAAATATTTTCCATCGTTTCGATGAAACTGGTTTAACTCAGATTATTAAGCCATCTTATAAACAAATCTGTTTTGGTGACATTCACAAATCTTAATTCTTGGAAAGGAAAAGGTTTCAACTTTGCTGAAAAATAAAATAATTTAAGCCGTAGTTTAGTATTAAATGTATTGGCTTATTAGACGTGTCATGGTCCAACAGTCATCTCGAACAGATATCTTGAACAAACCGAGATATGGAAAAATATTTCTTCTACAGAGTCACGAAAGGTTTCTCAAAAAAATCTGTCGTTCGGTCCCGCCACTCATGTATAAAATTAACATACGGTGTATGTGATGCTCGGTCATAATCTTGCCTAAAGGGTTGTAATGACCTATTAGGTAAATTAAACAAGTCATGTGATACATAAAAAAAATAAAATATTGAAATTAAATTGCAAAAATGCTCAAAATAAGAATTCAAATATAAAAATCACTTAAAAAATATCGTATGAATATAATCCAAGCATAAAGAAAGAATAAAAGCTTATGCTTTATGTCAATCGAACAACATTTTAATAAATTTTTAATTACAAAATTGCATTGTATTGTTTAGAAGAGAATAATTCCAACAAATAATGTAAATCTTCATTTGTTTACGCTTCGATAAATGATTTTATCTCAATTCGATTTCAGGGAATTAAAACAAATAAAAAAAAAAACGTCTCATAGCAAGAACGTAATGTGAATAATTTATTTTAATTTTAAAATAATTGCCAAAACACCACAGTAATTTAATTAGTTGAAACATTTGTTAAATTTTAATTTAATTATTTACACACACACTAACACACTCCCAACAAAAGCAATCTATTTTAATTTTTTATTGAAAAAAAAAATTTTTGTTTTATTGGAAAATAAAATTTCATTTTAAAACCTTTTATTATCTAATAAATATTACAATCAGAAGGCTGTAACAGAAATAAACAAAAACAAGAAAGAAAGAAAAAAATTGAAATAAAATTGCTTTACGAATATATTGAATATTATCACACACACACACACACATACACAAACGCTCACATTACAATTAAACCTCAAAAATTTTATCGATTCTATCAATTACAACTGAAATTACATTTTAAATACAAATTCTCTTACACACATACACATACGCATGCTGTTACGTTCATACAAATACAATACAACACAATACAACCGTAAACGTGTTATATATGCAGACACAAATATTTTAAGCTAAAAACTCTACTAAATGTTGGGCTACAAAACAAAAACAAAAACAAACAATAACAACACAATGTAATATGAATAGTAGAGCCAATAATAAAATTAAAAACCCAACCAGATAAACAACAACAATAAAATCCAATACAAAAATTTGTACAAAGAATAACAACAACAACAATAACAATAAGAATGAAAACAATAATAATGACTATTCGATAATATGAGTGAAAACCAACATTAATTAGATTGTATATCAATAAAAAAAAAATTACATTTTTACACGTAAATATTTGTATGTATGTATAGACACGGGTAGCTGATTGCGTCTGTGTCAATTTCAGTGTATTTGAAAATACTACCACAATATTTGTGTATGTGTTGTTAAACAAAACATAAAATGGTAGATGAATGATACGAAATGTACGTGCCTGACTCTATTATTTAAAGTGAAGTGAAGGACAACACAATTGTAAATTCCAAATTCGATTCAAAATAGATTGACTCCTGGGTAAAGGGCGTGCTAATTTGATTGATTGAGTAATTATTTCAATATAAAAATTTTATTGGCAACATTGAATAATTTTTTCCTTTTTTTTTTTTTATAAGCAAGTATAGTAATAATGTTGTTATCGATATTTAATGAGGAATTATGAATTCGATTGCAATAAAAAAAACAATAAAAATTATGTTCAGTTTTATTATTATGACTTGATTATTAAAGGGAAAATGATAGAGTGCTTAACTATTTAAACAAAAAAAAACAGAGATACTGAACATACATACATACATACGTACATAATTTGTCATTACAACTCTTTAGTCAGGATTAAGACCTAGCTTCTCATATCACTTATGTTGTGTGTGGTAATTTTATGCACAAGTGGCTGGACCTACAGTTTAATGTTGACTCCGAACTACAGATTTTTGGCAAACTTTTCATGGCAATTTTTTTTACTCTTTATTTTTGATAGAAATCTGCTGAGAGGAAGACCCTATAATTATTTACCTACTTCGAAGTAAAGTACTATAGTAATAACCAAGTTTATTAAACAAAAACAAAACTCTTTTCACTTATTAAGCTTGTTCTCGTACAATTGTTTTCAAAAAAACTCTATTGACCACTATTCATGCTAATATTTACCACTCTAAAATGAACACACATGCATACATAAATAAGCAAGTTAATCGTTTGTATATACAGTTACAAACTCACTAATGCACACACACACACATACTACTCTTTGCATGCTTATGGTACAAATGTACATACGTTAGTAAATAAATTAACACCCATAAAATCTTGTGCAAAAACAACAACAACAGCAAAAAAAGGAAATATGCAGTTTGAAAATTATAGAAGATCAACTACGACTATTTATTACATTACATTATAATTGAATAGTGGTGGTTCCTAATGTCTGGCTGTTGGCTTTTTTGCCTCATGAAAGCATGGTTACTGGTACAAATATTAGTTGATCTTCAGCGAACTGTGAACAGAGGTAGAATAAGTGAATGATTGATCGTGAGTGATCATAATTGTTCGCGAAAGGCTACATATAGGAAACTGAGTTCAGACATTTTGAACGAAACGAAATATGAAAAATTAATGTTTCTTTATGCCGGAACTCTAAGAGTAAATCAAATTGCCATGAAAAGTTTTATAAATCTGTCGTTTGGAGTCAAGGTTTAACTGTAGGCCTAGCAATTTATGGATAAAATGAACAGCATGGGTTATGTGAGAAGCTAGAATGTAATATTGACAAAAAGGCTTTTAACGCCTAATTTAGTCAATAAAAAAAAGTATAACAAGATTACAAAGGCTGAATCAAAGCTTAATACTAAAGAATTTCTCTTCAGAAAAAAGAGCAACAAATAGAAACAACAAAGAAATTTCGAAAACGGGTATAAGCTACAAACGGGATGAAACAACAAAACTACATACAAATAGTAAAGATTCTCGAAGTTACCAGAACAACAATTAAGTATAATTAATGCTAAGGATAATGTTGCCAGCGAATTATAGAACAATATATGTGAACTGGAAGCTTAATTAAAGTAGTAAGAGGATAATGGAATTAAATTAATTCCGTGATTATCAATTAAAGTGTATTATTAAATTCAAACGATTTATTTACAAAATTTCACGATGCTCAACGAAATATTCCTATCTCAAAATGAAGTTGCTGTAGCCTAGTAGGGTAGTGTGTTGACATATTCGACGTGAGGCCACGGTCTAAACGCCAGGTCAGACATATCCAACAAAAGACGTTATATAAAGAAGTATTTCTTCAGAGACCTGTTCTCAACACATTTTTGGCAAAAATTCTGAGAGTAAATAAGATATGTCATGAAAAAGTTTCCCAAAAATCTGTCTTTCGGAGTCGACTTCCTAATGTATGTATAAAATTAAAGCGCACAACAGAAGTGGTGTGAGAAGCTAGGTCCTAATCTTGACTAAAGTGTTGTAGTGATCAGTTATATATGTATGAAATAATTTAAAATCAAATCAAAAGAGAACAATAAGTCACTAAGAAAAATCATTCTAAGCTACATATGTAAGTAGCCCCCAGAAGTTACATAAATGTAGGGCATAAATATTCTCCTGTTGAAGCATTTGAAACTTTTGCAATTATTCAGATGAATATGGTATACGGTTAATAGTGCGGAGCCTTTTTCTGTTTTTAGGTTTTTGTTGTTGTTGTAATTACTAACTTTTTTTTCTTGTTTGTTGTTTTTCAAATTACTTTATTTTATGTTGATTACCTTGATTATACAAATATGTATGTATGTCCGCATATGGTATAATAAAGAATTGCTGTAAATAAGTAAATAAGAGGCGTAGCTTATTTGATGAAAGGCCAGGCCAACAATTCAAATTAAGGTTAATTTTTGCAAAATATTTATACTGTGATCATTAATGGAGATTAGTGTTGAAATGAGGGATTAAAATTACTAGAAATTTTAATCTAGAACAAGAAATTTATATGATAAATATATGTATACATACATACATACATACATACATACATACATACACACATACATACACATATTAAATAGTAATGTTTTGTTTACTTTGATTTTAATTGAAAAGTTAAGGTTTAGTTATTTCTAATTTTGTGGCATAAGTTCAGTTTAATTATATGAAAATAAACAATTTCATTCAACAAACAACTTGTGGTTAAGCTGACATTAGTATTAAAACAATTAAAATTCTGTGCAATTAAAATTACACCATACAACAACCATTTAATCAAAATAATGGAATAGAGATTACAATTATAAAAATTAAAAAAAAAAATTGGAATTAAATATCAAAGGTTTGTCATATAATGGGCTACGGTTTGTTATTTGAAATATTTCATGATACAAGTAAATTATCGCATAAGAGCCCAATACATGTATTCGAAGTTGTTTCTACGGAGTACAAGAACAGTGTGCTCTGTCCATTTTTGTAACTATACCTGATTGATATACCATGGAGAATAACTTATAATTAGGATATGTTTGCAATAACTAAGCCAAACATGCAAAGGACAATGATTTCCATTACCAACCTGCCAAGTTTGTTCTATTAAAACGTATCTACCACATGTATTGCATTTCAAAACCAGACCTCTTAAGAATATTAACAGTTTTTATTGCATAGACAGCCGTATTTCAGCGGAGAAACCAATGATCATTATTAAATTTTAAAAAACTAAAGAAATTCCATGTCACTGCAAAGGCATATCCATAGATGCTTGAGTCCTCAGAGAACGTAGAAAAAGTCAACGTACATAATTTAGAAGACATTTGAAGCTTCATCTGTAATCGCAATTTACTGAAAGCGCTGCCTAGTAGTCGTCGTAGTTGTGGTTTGGCTTCTTAGACGTGAGCTTACGGTTCAAACTCTAGTTATTATGTATTAGACATGAGATCATGGTTCTAATCACAGATCAGACACCTCCAATAAAACAAAAAATGAAATAATATTTCATCGGCGATTGCCTCTCAACAGATTTTTGGCTAAAAATCTGAATGCAAAATAAAGTTGCCATAAAAATGTCTCAAAAATTTGTCGTTCGGAATCGACTTTAAACTCTAGGCCCCTTAATCATTCATATATACAGCATATATGGTGTGAGAAGTTAGGTCGTAATCCTGACTAAAGGTTGACCAATTATGAATGTATGTATGTATGTATGTTATTCTAGTAAAATGATAACTCTATTGATCGAGAAGTTATGATTAAAAAAGTCGTCGTATTAGGTATTGTTCTCGTTTATAAGACTATAAAAAAACTATAAAAAATATTTCATTTGCAATCTTCTGGCAAAAAATGAAATCAGTATGAAAAGTTTTGCAAATTTGTCATTCGGAGTTGACTTTAAACTTTAAGTCCCTCCATTAATGGATAAAATTAAAAAAACGCAATATGGTTAGTATGAGAAGCTAGGTTGTAACCATGATTACAGGAGGGTTTTAATGACTAACTAATATATTTAATTAAAGATTGATAAATTAGTAAATATGTAACACTAGGGACTAGGCAAATATAAGTGATGATCAGTTCCTAGTTTGGGAGCCGTGACAAAAATAGTGGACCGAACTTAAACTTTCTGATAAAGATTCTTGTGGGTGGTGAGAAATATCTGTGAGCATTTAATGACGTATGAACAAAAAGCTATTTTATTAACCGCTACTCTGTTTATTAAATACAGTCGAATACAACATTTCTTAAAAACACATAAAATATTTGCATTTCATTTCAATTTAGATTAAATGGCAGCAATAAAAAATATTCTTTATTTTTTATTCACTTTAATAATTGTTTAACGTAATAGTTTTTCGACAATTTTCCCTTGCGATTTGTGTAAATCACAGTTTCAATTTTGTGACAATTGCTAACACAGTATCAATTTAAATTTATCGCAAATTGTGTCAACATTCATGTCAAATATTCAAATTCAATTACGAAAAAAAAAAACTATTCTTTATTTCTCTTTTGTACAAAACAAATGCATTTTTTGCTATACTATAGGTAAGGTATACGTGCATAGTAGTGGCATAGTGAATAACACAATAACACGACGTATGATTAATATTTATTTGGTTTTAATACAACAAATATTGCTTATACGCCCACAAGGCTGTTTGTTTCGTAAAAAATATCAAAAAAAAAAGGAAAAAAATATTAACACAGTATTAATTGCATTCATATGTATGTATGTATGTATGTATGTGGCACAAAATGTGTACATAATAAAATTGATATTTTAGGTGAAAACTGTTTAAAACTGTTTGAAGGTCAAAATCTATAAATCAATATTTGTTTCTTTCTTTTGTTGTAATTTCATCATATTGAAAATATAATCTCCTATCATGGCAGTACAATAAGCCTGTAAAAAAAAACTTTCTCTTTTTTTTATGGTATTTTAGGATTTGCAATTGGAATTTAAACGTGTAACACCACCATGTACAAGTCAGGAAATGAAAAGAGGATATGATTTGGTTCGTAAGCAATATTATTTTAATTTTTTTAACTTCATTTTATCACGAAAAAAAAAGAAAATGGACAGAGGCTGATTGCTTTTATCGTTATGAATGCATGACAAAGCCTCTTATTGTTTTTAAGATTACTTGTGTTCGTTGTAAATAATAGATTTTCGTTAAACTCCTTAGCAGAGATCAGCATTGAATCGTTCTAGTAAGTATTTTAGTGTTCGTATGCGAATTAAAGTTATTTTGTGATTCTTGTTTAAGTTGAGTTATGGCGAGTCGGAAACAACATACATGTTGCTAGGTATGAATATGATGAGTACTTGAAACTTACAAACTTTGTTAGTAGAGTTTCCATGATAATAAAATAAGTATGAATGCGTATACGTATTATAAATTATGAGTATGATTCGATCCTACTCATCTTTTTGAATACTCATTGCTAATCACTGCTCCACAGCAACCAATATTAGAATAAAAGTTGTAAATAAAAGGTTTCATGTTAGAAGTAGATTCTGGCCTGGACTTAAAAAAAGGATTCCAGAGGTATTAACTCAGTTAAGAAAACTATGTAGCTTGCAATGGCTAATATGCTGCTATCAGTAAAAACAACTGAACATCCGTTATTCATTTGTCATAACGTATAAATTAATTAAAATCCAAAATATTATTCAAAATTCTGTCTTTTCACTTACTTCTATTTTCGTTTTTAAAGTTAAAACTTATTTTTTAATTTGTTGTGAAATAAATTTCATGAAAATGTCAGTTTATTTAACTTTAATGCTGACTTTACAAAATCGCATAAAAGTAACAACCATAACCTCAATTTCTAAATATGAATTGTTTGTGCTCATTTTTTCTCTTATTTTCTCGATTTTTTTTTTCTTTTTTACAAAATGATGCTGACAATTTTTTGTACTTTCTGTGGCTGTAATGCGGCATTTCATTCATTTTTTTTTTGTTCATTTTCAGGAACAATACATTCATTTTAAGTTCACAAACATGGCATCCGTTTCATTTCCGGTGCTTTTAAGTCATTTTGAGTTCATAAGTTTTTTAAATATCGTAGAGTATAAGAGGGAGTTAACAACCAAGTGACTGAGTGAGTGTGGGTAAACACAGGAACAACTATTACACATACAAACACATACAAACAGTTATAATATCATAAGTGAATAGCTGCGTTACAAGTTGGTGTTTGTCTTTGTGTTTAAAGATTTGAAAGTTTCAAATTGTTTCGTGTATTTGTAAACATACATGTGTGCATGGTTAGCGTACGTTTTACAGGAAATTTAAAATCGTTGACAATAGATTTTTGTTATTGTTTTTAACTTCATATTTTGACCAGTTATTTAATGATTTTTGATGTTTTATCATTATTTACTCTTACACACATTTACACGTAATTGGTCATTACAACTCTTCAATTAGGATTACCACCTAAATTCTTACAACACTTACGCTGTATGCCTCCATTCGGCGGGACCTCCAGCTTAAATTCGATTACAAACGTTTGATACTTGTCATGACAATTTTTTTACTTTCAAAATTTTTGGCCAGAAATCTGCTGAGAGTTAGTAGCCGAAAAAATATTTTTTCGTATTTCGTTTTGTTGAAGAAAGCAAGATTTTATAAAATTTAAACCCACACGACAATTTTTATTTTTAAAACTTAAAAGCTTCTTTAAGTGATCCTATGCATTTGCCACATATTTTACAAAGCTAAAAAAGAGATTTTACACATTGATAGTTTGGCGGTATTCAGTCTATATTTCATTGCCAGTCTGAACCAGTCAAGCAAGCATCATAAACTACAATAAAAATTCATTTAGAGGGGAGGGTTGGTGCCTGGAATTGCTTCAATTGAAAAAAATAATCCATTTTTACCTGTTATACGCAAACTGCAACTGCTGGAGAGTAGTGTGGTCTTATATCATGAGACTGACTGCTTAACAAAAGCCGTATGGTTATGGTAATGGAGTGTGTAGTCCTGCAACGTAACATCCATTGTATTGTCCTTATTGAACAGACTGTATGTTAAATGGTGGCAGCAACTGCTATTGCAACTACTGCTACATACTTGTTCTTGCTACCAACAACAATGTTTCTATGTTCAACTCTTATTCAAACACACATAAACACTTCATGTGCAATGATGTTCTATGTTCCTTATTTCTCTTCTCTCCTACTTTTTTTTTATGTGTTATTGCCAGAGTTTAGAAGTGCTAGCAGTTGTAGTACTAGTTGTGGTGGTGATGGTGATGGTGTTGTTAGCAACATTTGTTGTAATAAAAAATGCATTGACCTTTCAGGAAACATGTCGACTATTTTAATGGATATTATGTGGTCCCTGTTTTCCATTTTAAAAACGTACTAAATTTTTTGGTATATTTGGAGTGTTTATTGGTCATGTATAGTGTTCCAGGCTACGTCCGATAGAAACTTTTTCAATTTTGCTTGATTTTATTGTTGTTGTTGTTTTTTTCTTGTTTTCTAGCCAAATTTCTTTTTTTTTTTTTGCTCTTTTTTGCTTTTAGAAAAAAAAAAAGTTAAAATGTTCACAAATACAACCGAGTTGCATTGAGTTGCTAGACCAGACCAGTCCAGTCCACCACTCCTTTTCAATATTGTATCGTCCATTTGTATTGCGCATTATTAAGCCGATGAAGTACAAAACTCTTATGGATGAAGTTTTTTTATTTTGCGAAACGTCAGTATTCTATCACAATATTTAAAGGGTGCCAACAAAATATATGAAATATCATAGCAAAATGAGAGGTTTTTTATTGTCTAATAAGTTGGAATTGATAACAAAACACGGCTTAGCCTAGTAGACATGAGGCCATGGTTTAAACCTCAGATCAGACATTCCAAAAATTCTTTAATAATATCCACATAGTAGATGAGAACACCCTTTAAACATGCTTGAATAGTTAAATATGTACATATGAAATATGCATTATCATGGGTATATTGGTTTGTTGTAGTTTGTTTGCAACAGAAGAAAAAGTAAAAAGTAAAAAAACCTTGCACCAGAGTTCATATAAAAGTTTTTAATATTAAAACATACAATTTGTAGTTTATAAAAACGAAATAAGTAAAAAAAATATTAAAATGTTGCAGACAGTAAATAATTTTTATATTCCTTTTCTTTTTTTCCCCTTTGAAAGCAACACGTGTTCGTTATGGCCATAGAACATATACGTTTTTAATGAATTACCAAAGGCAATAACAGAACAATTTTAATTACAGTGGAAAAGAGTAAGAATAAAAGCAATTGATCGGTATCGGTAGACAGTTGTTATGCTTTTAATGAAAATAGAATACCAATAGAATAGAATACAGTTCCTGAGTAAATTGTTATCCTAAAAAAAAATACATGTAAAGCTGTTGAACTAGGCCAAACAGGATATGGATGTCTGGAAATCAGTTAGTTGGTGTAGTTTTAATAGAAACTATAATTTATGAACAGTTATTTGGCCTGAGACTGTATAAGGAAATAAAGTACATTTTTTAAACACTCCAGTGTATATCTTATTATGATTGAACATGTAATTCTTATGTATCCATGACCAGTAAATCATTTTTCAGACTGTCTGCCAGCTATGAACATACATTTGTTTCCGGGTCTAACTATGCTTGACAACTATTACCCTAGTCCTACGAGCGAATGTTTTCACACTGAAAATAAATCTATTCTATTCTCCTTAACCTTTAGAGGGCATCCCTATAATGTGTACTTCAAGCCTATTGCATTTAGAAACTTCCGAATTCTGCTTGATTTCTACAATGACAATTCCCTGCCTCGTTTTTCATATGTAGCCTTGCGTTTCCTTCTGGGATGTGTTAATGCCACACAGGTTAAAATAACGTGTTTCGATGATTCATTCTTATTTAACCCTCATTCTGAATAAGTGGACAGAGAGTCTACAGTGCCCAGTTAAAAGACTAGTTACGAAGCTCAGTTTATTCCTGGATAGTCTAATGCATGCCTCAAATCCTCTTATTGTAAATTCTCACAAAAGTTTTTTTTTTGCTTCAAACACACCAAGTTTAATTAGAGTCTTTGCCTCTATTTAAGCTTTCCTTTCATTGAACATACTTTTCTAAGCAGCCGCAACACTTCACAGAAGTGTTCAGGGGTAACGTCAAAGGCGTCGAAGCTAGTCTGCTTGCTTATTGCCGTGAACTCTCATAGAACCTGTAACCCAGCAGAGGTTTCATCTACCAGCTAATTCAGCTTTCCATACAATCTTCGGTTTGACCTCATAAGAGCCAAACGGGGCATGACTGTTGCTGTTTTGAATTTAGTACCTCCTATCCTAACTTATTGGTTAACAAGACACTAGGAAGTTTTTCAATTGCTTCTGTATGTACATACATAATTAGTCATTACAACCCTTTAGTCAGGATTACCAACTAGCTTCTCACACAACCGACATTGTATATGCGTGTTTCCATGGCAATTTTATTTACTCTCTGAGTTTTTGCCAGAAATCTGCTTGAAGGAGGTCGCCGAAGAAATATATTTTTTTATATTTTCGTTTTGATGCCTGACCTGAGGTTTGAACCGAGGCCTCATGTCGAATAAGCCCACCCACTACCTACTAGACACGTCAACCAAGAATTTAGAATATTCGGTATCTTCCGTGTTTGTTCGATAGTCAGTAAACCGCTCCTTTATACTTAAAATTGATTGTGCAGAGTATTCATAACATTAATCAAGCTTAGCGTTGGTTTCATTGATGCTTTTCAATCGGATTACAATTCTTCAGCCAGGATTGCGGCCTAGCTTCTTACACCATTTATTTGAGCGTGTTTAAAGTCGACACTAAACTACAGATTTTTAAGAACTCCTTCAAGTCAGTTTTATTTATTCTCAGATTTTTGCAAGAAACCTGTGAAGGGTTTAAATCGTGGCATCACGTCTAATAAATCAATACACTACCCAGGAGGCCCTTTTGTTCAGAAAAGAGATATTCGGGAAATCACGTGTTTATTGATTCGAAAAGTTTATAAAATTTTTTTTAGAAGTATTATAACGTCAAAATTAAAATTTAATGAATACTAATGGCTTGCCAAGAATAAGCTTCATTATACATATTCTGTGTTTCTCGCACTTCATACGATTACCGCCTATTGCTATTGTTACAATGTAACTTAATATTCAGTTAATTACACTTTAAATCGGTACAAGCCTTCATTCTATCCACATTTCAAAATAATGGCTCTGCTATCTGCGAACAAGTCAGCAGAAGTAGACATTTTTGTTAATTTATTTCTTAAAATTCCTTTTATTTATCAAAATTCCTTAAGCGTAAATATCAAATAATTGCTAGAGATAAAAATCAATTAATTTTCTCTCTCATCTAATATGCCTTAACAACCGAAAAAAACAAAAAAAAAATTTTTGTTTGAACGAATTGTAAAGCATGACTTTCTTAAAGTCAAACAATAAATTTTGAAGATATTTTTAGCAATTTTAAATAACAGAATTGTTTAGTCATTTATAATCGAAATGGCTTAAGTTCTTACAGTTGGAGACATTTATTAATTGTGTGCACAAAGACGAAACAACAAGTGCCATTGAATTTGCTGTTTTAAGTATCAAATCAAGACTGCTCTTGTGCTCTTATGCAATATAATTGATTCTTTTTTTAGCTCCCCCTCAAAACAAATGCCGCCAACATGAAACTAAAAATATCGAAAGAAAGAAAAAAAAGGGAGAAAATTGAAAAAGAAAGCTAAATGTAGCAACAGCAGAGCATAAATCCCACACAAAATGGAAAATTGAAAAATAGCGCTTAAACACCCACTACAAATATGTTGCCACAAATAAAAAAAAAAAACAAACAGAAAACGGAGAACAAACAACAAAACTAAGAAAACAAATGAGAAAAAAAAGGAAGAAGAAAACAAAAGTAGAAAATTACAACACAATAGCTAAAACAGCAATACTTTAAGACCGACTACAATAACAATAATAAAAAAAATTATAAAGTTTTTTTTCATTTTTTTTATTGTTACACTCATACGAGTATTTGAGAAAAAAAAATAAAAATAAATAAAGAAACTGTTGAATCCTTAAGTCTGCAACTTGACATGTACAATAACAAACAAACAAGTATCACGTAAAAATATCGAAGGCAGATAAATTCTTCTAAAGAGAGAACGAAAATAACAAAAAAAAAAAAAAAAAACAACAGCACTGGCTGCTTTCGAACTGTTACGATGCTAGAACAACAAGCAGGACACCACTAAACCAGCAAGGCAAAGCAGCTAGAAACCGTTGTAGGTGTTTGAATGACACCTACGAGAAGAGAACATAAACATTCCAGGCATTTGGCTTTACAAGCTCCTTGCCGTAGTGCGCATGCTTTGGAAATTCATTCAAGAAATTTTTGTAAAATATTCCTACTGTTTTGTGTTGTTTTTGTAAAATAACTTTCACAAATATTTCTCTGTTGACATTACAAAATATTTGTTGTGTTTTTCTTTTTTTGTTTTTATTGCATTGGGCTTTGGGTGTAAAAAAAACGGTTATGTTCGGACTCATACAAGTGTTAGTCATACGGCGAGAGAGTCAATAAAAACAACAAGAAAAATAAGAAAAACTTTTATGAAAATTGTTGAGTAAAAAATTTGGAAGGATTTATAGAAAATAGCGGCTATTCTACTCGGTATTGCACAGCTCAGCTCAGCTCAGCTCAACACAACACAATACAGCTTGTCTCGACTCATACATGTACGCGAGCATGTACTTGAATGAATGTACATGTGAACACTCACTACCAATGCTCATTTGGTTATATTAATAATGTTATGGAAGGTTTTAAAGTTAGTTGGTCCTTAAACACGGTAATAGAATGAGCTAAAAAAAAAATAAAACAAATACGAAGAAATCTTTAAATGCGCTACGGTTATCAAGGAAATTTATTTGTTAAACAAGAACAAAAAAAAAATAAGAATTTTAACATAAAGAAAAAGTAATTTAAACCTTTTGAATATCATATCATACCATAATAAAAAATAAAAATTAAAAAAAAAACCAAATTAATTAAAGTGAATATAAAATGTAACATAAAAATTTAATGTCCCCCTCATAAAAGAAATTTAAAGCAAGAAATACCATAAAATATTAACATATTAAAAAATGTCTAAAGAGATTTTCTAAAACAATACACCGCCCTCTCTACAAAGAACGTATTTTAAATTTAAAATGTGACAGAAATAACAAAATAAAATACAAAAAAAAAAAAAAAAAATACAAAAAAGAATGAAAATTATATGAAGATGTTAGTTGTAGAACCTTTTAAATCCTCAAGAAAGTGAAAAATCACGTCCGTTTATGTAAATAAAATGATTTCTTATTATTCATACGCCGTATAATAAGTCTGGACCTACATATACAGAGACGGCTTGTGCGTTTTATGATCTTCTTTTTTTTTTTTTGTTTTTTATCTTAAAAAAAAAATTTAACATTTTAGTTGTTGAAAGTTGTGCGTGTCATTTTTGTGTTGGGAAAATAAAATGAAATTAAAATGGATATCAAATTTTTATAATATCCTATAGTCACGTTGCACAGTGGTCCCCAAGGAAATGTAAAATTATGAAGAAAAAAAAACATTTAAAATACATGAACATCTTCCCATGCAAATGAAAAATCCTTTGGAGTTTTTCTTTAACTTCAAATAGAAAGTGAAAATACAATGAAAACGAGGCAAATTTTGGAAAATAAAAACTTTAAGAAAAGCAAAAGTAAAGTTATAACATGGATTATATGCGAGTACAAGCATTTTTAAGGAATTAATAAATTAAACTATTAAACTAACGAACTATAACAGGCAAAAAAAAATGAAAAAAAAAACAAAAACAAACTAAAATTAAATTGTTACATAAATTATCGAAATGCGTTGCCTGCTTCTGAAATATTTAAAAGACACAATCAGTTACTTTTCTTTATACAATTAATCGTTGTGTAGTCGCCGTAGTCTAGTAGGTAGTGTGTTGGCATATTAGATGAAAGACCAGGTTTTGAATCCCGGTCAGACATCAAAAACGAAATATGAAAAAATATTTCTCAGCAGATTTGTGGCAAAACTCTGAGAGTAAATATATAATTACCATAAAAAGTTCTTAAAAAAATCTGTCGCTCGGAATCGACTTTAAAGTAGGTTCCGCCACATATGTATAAATTAACACACACAACAGAAGTGGTGGGAGAAACTAGGCCGTAATCCTGACTGAAGTTTGTAATGGCCAATTACGTATGTATGTTATATATGTAAAAAGCAATTTCATTTCTGGTGTTTCCTCTCTAGGTGCTAAGTTAAGGTTTTCAAAAATACAATTTTTTTTTATTATATCCTTAAGAAAAAAAAAAAAAGAAAAAAAATTCGAAATATAAATTTATTATTTTTGAAAATTCCTAGAAGATTAAATACTAAAAAGTAGCAGGTATTAAAAATTACTTAATTTGTTAATGATAAATTTATAATTTTCTTTACTAACAATAAGGAGGCTAGTACATCTTCAGGAAATTGTTAATGGGCACAAATACTGAACATAGTGCAGTATTACTGAACGATTGTATAACGGATGTAACATTGTATTGAGGTCAAAGTGCTTGACTACAACGCCGAGTAACTCAGGTTCTAAGCAAGGGGTACTAGACTGATTTTCGAATTTTAGCAAAGAGGGTTCAATTTCCCTTCAATTAATTTCTATCGAAGTCCTCATTTCTTTGACAACGTTGAATAGCATAAGAGAGCCAGGCAATGCCACCTTTTAAAAAGAACTAAGATTTATTTAGCAGAATTATTTGGGTCTACAAAAGCCAATTATATTTTCAATACAAAGTCTATCACCTTACAACCTACCTAGTTGAGTAAAAGTGTTTAATGAAACTGGAATATTAGAAAGATGTTTTTGATTGGCCTACGTATTTATATAAATATTGTTACGTTTTTACCTTTTAAAAACGTTTGAAATATGAGCTCGTAGATTGCCAATAAAAATAAAAATATATTTGTGTTTAATTTTAATTAAATCCTTTATTAATCACACAATTTTTGTGTGCCACTGTTCACAACTGATTCTAACAACAACAATTGCTTTATTTGTTACGCCTTTGTTTATGTCCTTTGCGATAAACACTAACAACTACGACACAATTGTTCAGTAGATCTTTGTAAAGGAGATCTTCAAACCACGATTGCTTTCTTCACACGCACAGCGTCTTCACACAAAACTGACTGAACTTCAACTCCGATTTCGTATGCTTTTGCCTTGCCTTTTATATATAGCGACGTAAACAGTCTGATGAATGTTCTTGAAGGCGAACGTTCGAGGCTTCGCCTTCTCGAAATCACTATAAATGTAAACAACGATGTTTACATTTATTTATGCTTTCATGTATGTTGTTTTTGTATCCTGTCTACGTTCGTCTCTATAGTGTTGTTGTTTGTTGTTTACTTGCTTATGCCTTTTATTCGTTATACTGATGTTGTTGTTTTATTTTCGTCAATGAAGTAAACGAGTCCGTTGTTTTGTTTTTGTTGCTTTTGTTTAACATTTTAATGTTAAACGACATTACACCATTTCCATTTTCGTAACAATATGTATCTGCTGTTGAATAAATTATTTCATATGGATTTTGT
>QOCX01000208.1:7121-19436 GCA_005959815.1 Sarcophaga bullata
TGTAATTGGTAAGTGTTTTTGCTTGTACAAGAAAATTATTTTGAAAATTATAACAAAACCAGTATGAGAGATACTGTCCGTCAAGCATGACTATGTTATACTGTGCAACATAATTTAAGCTGTAGGTTTATTGCTTCATATTGGTACCACCAATTTGCCCACAGCTGCTACTATGGTTTCAATAGGCCTCTCTCGTGCGACGAAACTAATACTCTACAAGACGTTCATCCTACCCGTGCTTCTTTACGGCGCAGAGGCATGGACCTTATTAAGCACTGATGCAGCAGCCTTGAGAGTGTTCGAGAGAAAAGTCCTACGTAAGATCTTCGGTCCAGTGCGAGTTGGCGAAGATTTCCGCATCCGATACAACAGTGAGCTGTATGAGCTCCTCAACGACATAGACGTTGTGCAGCGTATTAATATCCAATGGCTGCGCTGGTTCGGCCATATCGTTCTAATGGAGTAGAATGCTCCGGCGTGAAGGGTATTTGATGCGGGGATCTTCGGAAGTCGAAGAGGACAATCTTGTATCCGTTGGGCCAAATCAATTAAGCCCTGTCATCGATTGGCGTGACCAACGAAATCCGTTAATTGGGTTGTTATGGGCAATTATGTAAGTAAGTAATTAAGTAATGTACTCACAATACTGATTCAAAACGTGGTTGAACAGATCAATGGATCGTTTGAGTTTAATTCACATCTGTGATGTATCGAAGATAACTTTGCGTCAATGTAAGCATTTTTGTAGCATGAACAATATCCCTCGTGGAACTATTTGGCGTTTCTTAAAAATATATTGGAAGTGACTTTCTATAATCATGAATCACTACGTCGACAATATAATCTTCAGCAATCTCTTGAAATTGGGCAATAGTATTAGCAATTCATGCCAGTTTTGTTAAATAATTTGAATTCGTTTGATATTCTTGTGGCAGAATATTTATAGATACCCTTACGCCTACTATCAATTTTGTCAAATCAGAAAAATATTGTCTTCAGATATTTAAGTCCAATCTTATAAGAACAGTCGCCGTAGGCTAGTAGGTAGTGTATTGGCTTATTAGACGTGAGGCAACGATTCAAAGCCCAGGTTAGAAATCTCCAACAAAAAGAAACATGATCAAATATTTCTTCGGCTACTGCCTGTCTGCAGATTTCTGGCAAAAACTCTGAGAGTAAAATAAAATTGTCATGAAAAAGTTTCTCAGAAATCTGTCGTTCGGAGTTGTCTGTAAACTGTGGGTCCCGCCACTCCTGGGTAAATTTTAAAACACACAACATAAATGGTCTGAGAAACTAGACCGTAAGCCTGACTTTTAAGGTTTTAATGACCAATTATGTATGCATGTACGTATGTATGTATTATAAGAACATTCAAGTTATAATAATGCCTTATTTTATTCAAAGAAGATATTGTTACGTTCTTACTGTTACGTGGATAAAAACATGTATTTACTGTGGATTTCAATATATTAATTTTATATCAAAACAATTTCTTAACTTCTCTGTTAACTTCTCTGTTAAGAATTCAATAACACGCTGTAATTGATAACACGACTCTAACAACTTCATTGTCTTTTCACTTCACAGTATATAGTACATGATCGCCTTTCGTTTTTATTTACGTAACATTATATTTTGCTATATTTATGTTCAATCTGGCAACTTCTGGAATCTAATTGTTGTTTTGTTATTGCAGTTATTTTACTTACATTTTCTACAAAGTTTTGTTATTGTATTTTGTTCTTTGTTTATATCTGATGTTCATTATTATCTGATCTTGTCATTTGTTGCATTGTTTTTATAATTCTGTGTTATTGTTCGTTTTTGCTTTTGTTGTTGTTGTTGTTTATGTTTTTAGCATAAACTTAGCGTTTATTGTTCTGTCTTCGTAACGATGTCACTTTGTATTTCATTCATTCCAAAGGAAATATTTTTTATATTACGTTGTTGTATATTTCGAGCCCGGGTTCTGGTCTAATAAGCCAACAAACTACTTACTAGACTACGGTGACTTCATACCTTTAATTATTTGTTTTATTGCTTAGAATACGATTCCATGGTTCCATGCCTGGAACCAAAACATATAGAAGTATTGAACAAGCTACTGTCTGTTAGTTAATCTGTACGATTAGTTATGTTCTCATTAAGGCATGATAGCTTTAGCTTTAGCTTTTGTTAAGAATCGAAATGCTTTCGATTTGAGCGATGAAACGTGAAAGAGAAGAGTTTATTGCAATGAAGTTCGTTGCATACGTTGCGTTGGAATATAGAGTATCACATAGTCAGCTTAGGCGACTATGTTTTTCAGTCTCTTTTTTTGAAGTTTAGTTTTCACACACAATTTTTTTCTACCGCTTTAATAAATCTTGAGAGTTTTATAACACCATAGATCTACTGCTCCATATTTTTTTTAATTTTTTTTTTTGGTTTTGTTAAGAAATATTAACACAACACAATTTGCAACATAAACAACTACAAAAATATGGCATGTTGTTGAAATAATGAAAATAAAAACAAACAAAGAAACAAAGAAAAAAACAAAAAAAAACGAGTACAAATATGTGGTAACACCTTTCCGCAATTATGGTTGTGTATGAAAATCTATAAATTTGCCAGGAGGTCTTATATCTCCGGTGTCGTTTGCCTTCAACAGAGACCATTTACACTACAAATAGAAATTTCTTTAAAAACATTTTATTTCTATTTCTTCTATTATTTCTTCTCTTCATTCGTTTTTTGTTTTTTTCATTTATTTTTTCTCAAGCCTTTTAAACTGAATTATATTTTTATTTATCATTTGTTATGTGCCAACACCTTGTTTTTTTTTTTTTTATTATTTTCTTACCGTATGCTGTTCGTCTGTTTTTGGTCATTTTCATTTTCAATAGAGAAGCATTTGTACGAGAAATTTGTTGCATGTTGTTGGTATTCATTCATACTGTTTTTGTTGGCTACATTTTGGGCGCATATTTCTTAAAAGGATTTCGCTTTGCTTTTAATGATTTCCTTTAAGCCATTTTTTCTTTGTAATTTTTCTTTTATTTTTTCATTTGGTTTTGGTTTTGGGCCAACAACAACAAAATATATGTTAAATGAGGTAATAAACAACGGTTTTCGTGCTTTCAAAATAAATTTTGTCTGTTTTTTCGTTGGTAGTATGATGCAAAGGGGGAGAGAAAGAGAGTGAGAGCGCGAGTAGTGAGAGTGAGGGTAAAATATTAAGAAAATTAATAATTTTACTACTTAAGGGCGTTTTTTGTTAACATATTGTGGCTTCATTAGCGTAATAAAATACAGCAATTTCACTGTGGAAAGTAGACATTAAGTGGTTTCGCCCGCCAGTAACTATTTGCATTGCAATGCATTGTCTGTTAAAATTTAAATAAATTTTGATATTCTTAAATAGAAAACTTATAGGAAAAATTTTCTACGTTGCACGTTTCTTTCATTTTAATTTTGTTTTTAGTACGTTTCGATTTTTTGCAAAAGTTTAGAAAGTTTTAAAAATTGAAAAGCAAAAGTTTGACAAAATTTTTTTTTTTTGTTGATGAAATTCTCTTTCTCTTTTTTTAACTCAACTCCATATATCCCATATTTATTTATCTTTGAGTTCTAAAATATTCAAAATCAACTGCCTCATCTTTAGTTCATAATTAAAGGTGCTAAAGTCAATCAAGTAATCAATCATTTGCTCAATGGTTCCTTAATCTTATTCGTTCTTTTCCGCTTGTTGCCTAATCTTTTAGTAATCCAACATCCTTTCTCCCCGAATCTCTCATACTGTTCTAGATTTACATAGACATTCATTAAACTGAACATCATTGTGGCTATTCAATTGCTTCCTTACATAGCAGACATACAGTCAATGACAAAAGTCCACATACACCTTACCTCTTCCCCAATAATTTTTACGTTATATTTTTTTTTTCAAATTCGTTTCTGCTTAAAATATTTTCAAATTTAAACGTCTTTTAGTTTGGAAAAAACCCACTGAAAAAAAGTTTACATACAGTGGTGTATGTAGAGATTTTTTCTTCGACTGTATGTTGATGGTTGTTTAAGTAAGTGGATCATACATCCAATCATCCTTTAAACCTTCACAGCTTTTTGTATTTCACAAGCTTGTGTCTTTTTGTAAGTTTTAGGACTACATTTCATTGAGGCTTTGTTCACTGCTCGCATTCTTATTTTTGAGAGGGTTTTGTAAAGGATTATTCTCCGTGGGAGAATAAACTCTGAGTGAGATATGAAATTGAATTTACATTTAATCGCTTGATCTTAGTTACGGTCACGTGAGCTTTCATGGAGCAGATAAACCGGGCCGACGTTAAAATAATTTTTTTCATTAAAATTCTGCTTGCTATGACAACGTACCACACGCTTCTTAGCTTTTACGATCACCATAATCGTTCTACCAAGAGGATTGTTCGCAATGCGGTGCACACGGAATTATAAAAACAATGCAACAAATGACGAGATCAGATATAAACGAAGAACAAAATACAATAACAAAACTGTGTAGAAAAAGTAAGTAAAATAACTGCAATAACAAAACAACAATTAGATTCTAGAAGTTGACAGATTGAACATAAATATGGTAAAATATAATGTTGCGTAAATAAAAACCTTTTTGAACCTTGGGCTTTCGTATGATAAGCCAACACACTACCAAATAGAGTACAGCGACTTCCATTGGATATTATGCACGAGTAATTTGAGGGCATGGTCATCTCAAGTAAAAATGATGTAAACTGATCACCGAAGTCGTGCTACTTGACTTTGTTAGATTCTGTTGGGATTTTTTAACTCACTAAGCCATCGGTCTAATGATTTATGTACCGGAGTCAGGTACCCTCTTAATTCTAATGGCGATAAGACTAAAATTACACATGAAATATGGTCTGCAACCTTCAATTTTGAAGAATTTCGAAAGAACTATTAAGTCTAATTTTACTAACGCTATGACTGCAAATGATTTAAAAAATTTCTCTCTAAAAATTCTAGTGAACTCTCAACAACGAATTGAATCTGTGGCTACAAAAAATAACAAACATTGCACTACTGCTATGCATAATTTGCTCCGGTAAAAAATTTTGCGTGCAACTCTAATATTCATATTATGACAGACAAAAAATTCGAATTTTTTTTTCTTTTGCCACCGTGAGTATGAAATCATTAACCCATGGACATTATTATTATTTTTTTTTTTTTGGTTTTTTCTTTCTCAGATGCGTTAACCTATTTCCCACTTCTTTGTTAATGTTTTTTTCTTTTTTTTTTTTGTGTGTGTAAATAAGATAAGTCAAGTATTTGTGCAAAATAGTCATTTATGCAGACAAACAGCCTGCCTACTGGTCTGTCATTAAGACAATAGAGAGCCACGCAGACAGTCAGTCAGCGAATCAGTTAGATGTATTGGCTTTGAGAAATGTATCCCCCCACCTCCATTAAAACTAATGGTTTTAACACCGGTAGTATTGCGGTAGCAAATAAGAATACAATTCAAAATAGTAAATAATAGTAGTAGAGACTGAAACTAAACAAATAAAATCAAAATAAATATTTAAGAAACATAAACAACAACGACAGCAACAACAACAACAACACTCTTAGATGAAATGAAATGAAATAATACGGCACACCTATTTCTATGCATATTCGTTCAAATGTCTGCTGTATATGACGAGAGGAGGTTTTAAAATTTTAATGCAAAAACATATCAAAATTATCTCAAAAACTATTCAAATAATTATTATCTCCAGTTTTAGAATTGAATATTATGTTACCTCTTAAATATATTTAATCTTTCTTTATTTTATAATTCAATTAAATTTGAATTTTCTACACGCCGTGTAAATTTTACACTGCATTTACCATTTTTGGCTTGGTATGTATTTCTTACAGAAAAAAAACCTTCAATCCCCCCCCCACAAGGCTCAATGAACTCTTTCAGAATCTTTTAACAGCTTTATGTTGATATTTCTACAAGAAATTCATTGCACTAATGGACTTTGACATGGTACAAAAATATTTAAAAATTTTCAATCCATGGCGTAATCGCCATGTCCAACTCTTCCATACATGATTTCATTTCATGCGGGTCCAAGTATTAAGCTCTCTCGGCCACAAATAAAATATTGAACTGAATGTTCAATTGATTTTCTATACATTTGGTTGCCTTATGAGAACGGTAGCGACCTTGAATTTCAAACCATTCTATAGGGTGGGCCATTTATCGATTTAAATTTGAACCACCGGTTATTTCGAATCTGTCAATGCATATGTTATAATATTTTGGTACAAATTTCAGTATATTATCTCCACGGAATGTAATAAACACATTTACGCTTCGTTTTCCCTTCGCTAAATGGGCCAACGAGGAACTGCAGGATGATATCGATTTAAAAAAAAAAAAAAAAAAAAAAAAAAAAAAAAAATCTTTTCGATTGAAACCCATTTTGGGGCTCAAAAATTAGCCGAAATGGTGAAATGAATTAACCGCCAAGAGGCTGCGATTTGACACCGTTGGACTATTTTCTGTGGGGTGCCAATACCGGTATTTGAGGCTCAGAAAACCCCCACGTGGTCTTGCAGAAGCCAAAGCACCCATTACGGGTGACTGTTTGGTGTGGCTTGTGGGGCGGAGGCTTCATTGGTAAATATTTCTTCGAAAATGAGGACGGCGCAACCATTACGGTCAATGGAGACACCACTATCGCACCATGATAACCAATTTTTTTTTGTACCCGCTCTTCATGGTATTGATGTGAACGATGTTTGGTTTTAACATGGTGGTGCAACTGGCCACACATCTTATGCCACAATCGATTTATTGCGTCAAACATTTTCCGACCGTTTAATTAGCCGATATGGTGAAATGAATTAAGCGCCAAGAAGCTGCGATTTGACACCGTTGGACTATTTGCTGTGGGGTGCCACTACCACGACAAAGATGCGAGCCCATACACTTGAAAAAGTGAACAAAAATTGGTTTTGTGAGGCCAGCCGCGGCTTTTAAATCAACCTTCCTACTTTTTATGCATTTGCTAACTACTCTTAACTGGCAATCCCTAGATGTGTTATGTTGAAGCAAGCACATGGGAATTCAATAATGAGACTAAATTCTATGACACAATGGACATACAGAAGCTCAGTACTGTACTTGTAGTGATTATTATTGGAAATTGCATGCACATTTGCATACACATTTTAAACACATTGATCTTGGTTATGTATCTCATGACTTTTGCAAGAGTTGCAGAGACAAGAAGTAGAAGGAAACTGTCCTGGACCTATTGAACAATTCGCTATTATGTACTTAGAAAATCATCTGGGCTTTTACCATGATCTCACTGATCTGTTGAAGATGAACAATTAAAGTCTAACCGGCTTTATCAGAATTGATGGTTCCGAATGGTTCCAGAGATGTGGCATATTTTTATGTAACAGTTAGTCCTCTTGGATTTTATCTACTTCCGCAAACAATTAGGGATTACTGAATTGTGTTGTGTTAAGTTAATTTTATTTGTAAGTGGCTCCGCGTACAGTTTAAAGTCGACTACGAACAACAGATATTAGAGAAAATTTTCAATGGCAATTTTATTCTGCTCTCAGAGTGTTTGCCAGAAATCTCCGAAGGGGAAGCCGGCGAAAATTTTTTTTCATATTTCGTTTTGTTGAAAATATCTGAGCTGGGATTAGAACCATGGCCATAACTTCTTAAAACTATCGAGATGACTAAAAAGGTTCACAAAGGAATTATGAAACAACAGGTCCTTAAATAAGGGTCTTTCGATACTTCATCCCGGATTTTTTTTAGTATTCATTAAAAAAAAAAAAAAATAAATAAATAAATCCTTCAAAATTTTTCATATTTATTGATCCATAGTGCAATCCATTGAAAATTATGAGTAATAATGTTGACTATCAAACGTAGTATGTGTAGAAACGTATGAATATGAATATACTCGCATGTATGTAAGCCAAGAATACGTGTGTAGATAAATCAATATGTTAAATTTGTTGTTTTTTTTTTTTTTTTGTTTATAAATTTTGACAGGCAATGTAATATTATATACAAGAGATACATTTATTTTGTCTTATTATCGCCACATTCGATTTTTATTAGCATTTGTTGTTGTCTACACTACACGCCTAATAGATAAGGAATGAAAATTCTATCGAAGCATATATAACAGGACAAATTAAATGGAAATCAACTCAGAAAAAAAAGGAAAAAAATGTTGCTTTATGTACATATGTATGTAAGTATGTATTATATGTAAAGATTTGTTCAACAGATAGAAATTAATAAACTTTAATTAAGGCCTCAGCAATACTTTTAGAATTTTTCTTGTTTGCGCTGATCCAATACAAAACCCTTTTCTTGTCGTAACAATCTTCGGGAATGCTAGAATTATTCCAACGTATGGATAAACCCTGAGAAACGTGTCTTTTTACAGGCTTCTAAAGTGGCTTGCACTATGTCACGATTATTTAATTGTAGTCACGTAGTCCAGTAGGTATGTGTTGGCTTTTTAAACGAATGGCCAGGTTTTGAATCCCCGGTTAGACATCAAAAACGAAATATGAAGATAATATTTCTTCGGCGACTTCCTCTTAGCAGATTTCTGGCAAAAACTCTGAGAGCAAATTAAAAAGTTTGTGAAAAGTTTGTTAAGAATCTGTCGTTCGGAAACGATTTTAAACTGTAGTTCCCGCCTCTCATGTATAAAATTGACACACACAACATAAATGGTATGAGAAGCTAGGTCGTAATCCTGACTAAAGAGTTGTAATGGTCAATTAAGTCGGACGGAACGGTTTCAAACGGTTACTAGAGGTGAAGGTTTGATTTAAAAGCTATTTCAGAAATCGCAAACAAAACGAATTATGAAGAAAACTTTCTTCGGCGACTTCCCCTTAGCAGTCTGCTGGCAAAAACTGTGAGAGTCAATAAAATTTCCATGAAAATTTTCTCAAAAATCTGTAGTTCGCAGACGACTTTAAACTGTAGGTCCCGCCACTCATGGATAAAATTAACACACAGAGCATGTGTTTCATGGGAAGCTAGGTTGTAATTCTGACTAAAGGGTTGTAATAACCAATTATTTTAGTAAGTAAGGAACGGTTTCAATATCAATAAAAACCTGTGCTTTGTTTTTGTTTTTCTACATCCCTGTAGGAATTCACATTCATCATACTGCTGAAGTCATTCCTATTGAAATCCTTTTGGTGAATATTGATTTTTCGCAGACGTCCAAGTTTGTTTGAGATTTTGAATGCATGAAAATCTGGTATCAGAGTTATAAAATGGGGATATACGTACGTACATGTATTTATAGAGTGTGTAAAACACATAAAAATACTGTCGGGTATCTCTGGAGAAGCTAAAACAACGGAAACGGGGCAAAGCAAATCAAATCAACAAAAATTCAAATGATTTCATAACTCACACAAGCATTATACATTTGCAAAGGTAAATGAAGTTAATGGACCTACTTGTAGAGAGACCTGGCAAAATTAGTCCGATATTTGGAACAAAATTTTAAACTTGAACTTAGCCCACCTGAGTAAACTTATAGCAGTAATAACAGATTTCTGGACTCTCGATGCACGTAGTCGAAGGCTGAATAATATTTCACAACGACTTCTGCAGAAGCTGTAGTCATAAGGAAGAAAATGAAATCCTGTACTATTCTTCGGTACTAGGATATCTGAAATGAAGAATTCTTGGCCAGCCAGAATTTATTGACAGAATGTGTTATAGCCAACGGTTATTTGAATAGAAGCTACACATTTATATTTACAGGAAAGTACCGATGATAGAGGGACCGATGGCAGAGGAACCTTATAGAATCTAACTACACTATGCTCACAGAGGCATTTTCTAATTTCGTAATAAATTCCTCCGCTCTATTTACTGAATAAAAGTAAATCTTCACTTCTATTTGACAGTTCGAAGATTATTCAAGAATACTCCAGCGAATATTAACAGGAAAATGTCTTACAAAGATCTTCTTTAAATCAAATTCTTATGTTCGTATTGTGTTTTAGGCAAACTAAGGGTCATACGAATTAGCATTCTATGTAGTAGTCGTAGTCTGGTAGGTAGTTTGTTGACTTATTAGACATCTTATCAGACATCTTCAACAAAACGAAGTATGAAAACATAAATCTTGGGCGACAGCAGACTTCTTTTAAAAACCCTCAGAATAAATAAAATTGGCATGAGTCGGAGTCGACTGTAAACTGTAGGTATCGCCACTCATGTATAAAAATAACACACACAACATAAGTGGTGTGAGAAGCTAGGTCGTATGTATGTTATAAAAGTGTAGGGTATTAAATAGATCTGCTTTTAATTTGTATATATTTTTGCTTGCTTTAACCTTTTTTTCATTGCGATTGGATTTGTTTTTTTTTTGTTTTTGTTTCTGTTGCTTCTGTTGTATGTAAATGCTGCTGGTAGACAAATCATTAAAATTTATAAACGTTTAGGCTTTATATGGTTACGAACATATTTATGCTGGCAACGTTTTTAGTTTCTTTTTTTTTTCTTCGTTTTAATAAAATATCAACAAGATTTATGATTTTTTTTCTACTTTTTAATAGAAGTGTGGTTGTTTACAATCGTATTAAAATTTTTTTTTCTGAATTTATTTTATGACTCAAATTGTTTTAATTTTAAATTGTGTCCATATAAGGCCGAAATGTCAGCTGTTTTTAAAGAAAGAGAATTTTAACGACAATTAAAGCTTAAATTTTTTTCATTTGCATGGGTCACAGGTCACATATCATTTAAATAATCACAGTTTCTAGCTTGAAATAAAGTTTATACATATGCGAGGGGTGTTCTCATTCTTATAAACTGTTGTTGGTATGGTACGTAGGTAGGTAGATAGCCACAGTTTTCTACTGCCCCCATAGTCCCGGAACTACTCGTAGCTATTAATAAAGCGATTAAGACTGCCAATGTCAGTTCGGAATAGCTTCTCCAGATTATCTATTTAGTAAGCAGCCAAAGCACCTGTTTCTCCTTTGATAAAGTGCCGGGCATGTATCCAGCAGGTAAAGGACAGCCTCTTCCTCAATTCTGCAAATTTTGCAGAAAGTAATAGCACGGTGTCCAATGTACATCGCATTCATACCCATAATACAATGCCCCGTAATGACCTAGACAACCATACTGAGCGTTCCCCTCTGGAGTTTAAGTGGACTTACCGTGCGCCCTTCTTCCAGCCTTGACCAGACATTTTTCTGTTAATATT
The DNA here is from genome assembly GCA_005959815.1 of Sarcophaga bullata. Classification (NCBI taxonomy): domain Eukaryota; kingdom Metazoa; phylum Arthropoda; class Insecta; order Diptera; family Sarcophagidae; genus Sarcophaga; species Sarcophaga bullata. The sequence continues at coordinate 18,395 of QOCX01000208.1, forward strand.
CGCTGAATTATTCTTGAATAATCTTCGAATTGTCAAACAGTAGTGAAAACTTACTTTTATTCAGCAGATAGATCAGAGGAATTCATTGTGAAATTAGAAAATGCTTTTGTGAGCCTAAAGTGGCTAGGTCCCATAAGGTTCCTCTGCCATCAGTCTTTCTATCATCGGTACCGTTGTTTATTGTTATAAATGTGTAGCTTCTATTCAAATAACCCTTGGCTATAACACATTCTGTCAATAAATTCTGGGTGGCCAAGAATTCTTCATTTCAGATATCTTAGCACCGAAAAATAGTACAGGATTTCCGTTTCTACCTTATGACTACAGCTTCTGCAGAAGTCGTTGTGAAGTATTTTTCAGCCTTCGACTGTGTGCATCCAAAGGCCATAAGTTTACTCAGGTGGACTAAGTTTAAGTTTCAAATTTTTTTCCAAATATCGGACTAAATTTGCCTGGTCTCTCTACAAGTAGGTCCATTAACTTCATTTTCCTTTGCAGATGTATAATGCTTGTCTGAGATCATTTCTTTTGTCTTCTGCAGAGACATAAAAAACTCACGTATGAAATCATTTGCAATTTTGTTGCCTTTCCTCGTTCCCGTCATTTTAGCTTCTCCAGAGATACTCGGCATTATTTTGTATGTGTTTTACACACTCTATAAATACATGTACGTACGTATATCCCCATTTTATAACTCCGATACCAGATTTTCATGCATTTCAAATCGCAAACAAACTTGGACGTCTGATAAAAATCAATATTCACCCAAAAGGATTTCAATAGGAATGACTTCAGCAGTATGATGAATGTGAATTCCTACAGGGATGTAGAAAAACAAAAACAAAGCACAGGTTTTTATTGATATTGAAACCGTTCCTTACTTACTAAAATAATTGGTTATTACAACCCTTTAGTCAGAATCACAACCTTGCTTCTTACATCACTTATATTTGTGTGTTAATGTTATGCATGAGTGGCGGCAGCTACAGTTTAACGTCTACTCCGCACGACAGATTTTTAACAAACTTTTCACAAACTTTTT
>QOCX01000208.1:19457-35624 GCA_005959815.1 Sarcophaga bullata
AGAGAAATCTGTTGAGACGAAGTTGCCGAAGAAAAATTTTTAAATTTCTTTTTGATGTCTGACCGTGGCCTTATGTCTAATAAGCCAACACACTACCTACTAGACTACGGCGATTTTTAGTTGAGTTAGCTATTGTTTTGTTATAGGGCCCTATGACGTTATATCGCTGACAAGGGGCTGGAAGAAATCCTAGTCGGACTATTACAGGATATGTTGTGATGAGGAGTGTTTGAAGACTGTTGAACACCGCCCCTGCAACTATCCAGCCAGTAATTGTCCAGGTGGAGAATCCCCTGGGCAGGGATTTTTTTGATGTTTTGGACTCTGTCAAAAGGGCTCTTCATAGATTCATAAGTAGATTGAGCTCGTTGAAAAGTGGTAGAGCATCTAGCATGTATTCCCACTCTCTTGTGGGTTTGTGGTCTTTTTTTACTCCATTTGCTATATCCTGCATTTCCCATCTGTTCTCCATTTCCTATTCTCTCTCGCTTTCTTCTAAAATGTATTTACAATGGGTGATTTTGACCTCTTGGTATTGTACTTGCTTCAATAAGAAGTATTCGTCCTTAAATGTAACTCAACCTAGTTGAAATATAGATTGAAATGGCTCTCTGTAAGTTGATATATTTTTGAATACAAATAAGTTATCCTTTCATGTGGTATATGTATGCTTAGAATTCTCTTTAAATTTCATTTACAATGCATTGCCTTGTACGACGCTTTAAGTTTGATGACTCATAACGAATATTTATTTCATATTCATATTCTTATTGTTGCACCAAGTTGTTGCAACACTTAAAATTAGTTGTTGCAACACTTTTCGATTAAAAAAAAAATGCAAATTTATGTGCAGCTACCTTCACTTTTTGTTTTGTTTGTTTCTTCTACGAATTCGTTTTGATTTAAACTTTCAAAAGCTAATATTTTCTATTAAAAATTCACAAAAAAAAAAAAAAAAAATTGAATAATTTTTTTGTAATGTTTGGCTTCATAAGTTTTTTTTTTATTTTATTTTGTTTTTCATTTAATTTTTTTTTTTTTTTTTTTTTTTTTTTTTTTTCCAATACAGCTGTTGTTGCATCTTGATCGTGCTTGAAAAATAAATAAATTTTTGAAAAATTAATAAAAAAAAAAAATAAAAAAAAATGCAAAATTATAAATAATATTGGAATATAAAGCTAAGCTATGCTAAGCTTACTTAGGCTGCTAAGTCGACTGTCTAAAATTGCAAAAATGATTTGATTTGATTTGCAATAACCTTGATTATGATTATTATTTACTACGTTTATTTAGTTTTAGTTTATGATTGCGATCATTTTTATATTTTAAATTGAAATATTAGAAAAATAAATTAGATTTTCCAATAACAACAACAACAACAACAACAACAACAAAATATGATTTCAATACACAAAAAAACAAAAACGATTTGAATGCTTTAGACGATGGTAATTGAGAAATATTTTTGTGTTGCATTTATTCGAATCATTATCAATTATTTGTTGATTTTTTTTTTGTTTTTTTTTCTTAATGGAAAAGCATGAAATGGAAATAAATTAATATTGAAATTGATTATTTAAATCATATATGTATGCATGTATGTGCACAATGAATTTTAAAATAAAAAAAAAAATTTTAAAATATTAAAACAAGTTTGTAACGGTTAAGGCCAAATGTTGACTACATACATACATAATTGGCCATTACAAGCCCTCAGTCAGGATTACGGCCTAGTTTCTCACACCACTTATGTTGTGTGTATTAGTTTTATACGTGAGTGGCGGGACCTACAGTTTAAAGTCGACTCCGAACGACAGATTTTTTTAAGAAACTTTTCAAGCCAATTTTATTTACTCTCAGAGTTTTTGCCAGAGATCTGCTGAGAGGAAGTCGCCGAAGAAATATTTTTCATATTTCGGTTTTGATGTCCGAACCCTGGCCTTTCGTCTAATAAGCCAACACACTACCTACTATACTACGGCGACTATCAAATGTCGACTAATGCCAGTAAAATAGGTTAAACATTCTTGTATTTATTCTTAATCAAGAAAATCCTTATAATAAGGATACGATAGAACCATCAACTGGTTTAAAAATTTCAAAAAAGAAATTTATGCCACTTCAACTGCTTTTCAATTAAAGGCTGTTGTAAGTTTCTTAAGCATTCCAATACCATTTCATTACCTAGATTGCCATGAAGATAGGTTAAGGTTGTATCTACGAAATCTACTGGCATCCACTAATAAAGCATCTTGGCCCTAAGCGGTATAGTACAAGAGAAAGAATCCTAGACAACCGTGAAGATAGGTTTAGAGTTTCTGGATTATTCACAACTTCTTAATAATCTCACTCCGATTACTGCTTAGCACACCAACCTCGTATTGAGTGTGTTAATTTTATAAATAATCTGGGAATCTTATAGTTTAACGCCTAATATGTACAAACATATCTAGGAAGTATTTAAATGACTTTGGGGCTTATTCTCAGGCTTTTGCCCGAACAGCTGCTGAGAGATCATCAGCGAAAGAAACATTTTCTTCATACATCTTCACACAAGATGTGGGTCTTACAGTTTAACGCCTAATATGGAAACACTATATTAGGAACTGTTTTAATAACTATGAGTTTATGGTCAGAGCTTTTGTCATACGCTGAGAGAAAGTCGACGACAGAATCATTTTCTTGATATATCTTCTTACAAGATGTCAGGATCTCAAAGCAAAGGTTTACATTATCAATGTTTCGTCTAATAATATTCCATCACTAGATTACGGCATGCAATATGGAATTCAATTGCAGTACTACAGTACTACTACAGTAATGCTAGTTTAGGTAAACAACAGCACTTCAATTAAAGGCGGTTGCAAGCTTTTAAATAATTTCATTACCTCTCTGTTGACATTAAAGGAATTCATTTTTATCCCAAAATTTTTTTGATTTTATAAAATTAGTAAAATTGCAAGCGCATGGCTATCAAATTGTATGTTGGCTTATTAGATGTGAGGTCACGGTTTAAATTCCAAGTTAGATATTTCCAACAGCACGAAGTACGAAGAAATATTTCTTAGGCGATATATTATCAGCAGATTTCTAGTAAAAACTCTGACTGTAAATAAAATTGCTATGAAAAGCTTCTCAAAAATCTGTTCGTTGCAGTCGTTTTTAAACTGGAGGTTCCGTCACTTATGTATAAAATTATAAAACACAACATAAGTGGTGTGAGAAGCTAGGTCGTAATAATGACTAAGGTTTATAATCAGACGTCGGCACAAAGAGAACATGATAAAAATGTGAGTGTATTTTGTGAGAGGCATGTGTTAACCCAGAGGAAAAATGTTAGTAATATTTTTAAGTGTTAGATTACATGTTAGGTATGTATGTATATGTAGTGGAAAATTTAGAAAATCCTTAAAAACTGCGTATTTTACTGGACAAATCTTCCTCCAAAAATGGAGATCAGTTCTCATTGATACTAGTGAATCGCATTGCAAAATAAAGAATCGTACTGTAATAGTTTTTTGGGTGTAAACTGAAAGCTGAAAAAAAGCGGCATGAACCTTTTTCTTTAAAACTGAATGGAATTGTACGCTTTTTTTTAACGAACATTGTTGCTGTTTGAAGCCGCCGTGGTCTAGTAGGTAGTGTGTTGGCTTATTAGATGAAAGGCCAGGGTTCGAATCCCCGGTCAGACATCTAAAAACAAAAATATGAAAAAAAAAATATTTCTTCGGCGGCTTCCTCTCAGCAGATTTCTGGCAAAACATCTGAGAGTAAATACAATTGCCATGAAAAGTTTCTCAAAAATCTGTCGTTCGGAGTCGACTTTAAACTGTAGGTCCGCCACTCATGTATAAAATATAACACACACAACTAGATGAAGTGATGAGAAGCTAGGCCGTAATCCTGACTGAAGGGTTGTAATGGCCAATTATGTATGTATGTATGTATGTTGCTGTTCGTGTCCTACGTGTGTAAAAAGCCGAAGATGTTAGACCACCGGTGGCTATTGGTGCCGACGTCTGGTTATAATGAATAATTATGTACGTATGTAAATCTGAAGAATAGATTGGATGTGGATATTTAATTCGCGGTAGTCTGTTGCGCAAATCTATAAAAAAAAACTGCTGCAGTTGGTTCATATTCTGACAGGAGTCACAGGAGTCAGCTGACAGATTCGTGTGTACTAAAGACCTTGACTCAAACCCTTAAAATGAGGGCTTATTTTTTTGGAAGTTAACTTTAAAGTCTGGGGAGGGAGTATGGTATTACCAAATAATGACTTTTGTAAGAGCTAAGGCTTTATTTTTTAAATCTATGCGATTATATATCACGATGATATTGTGTGCAGTATGAACCAATGATGTAATGGGTAGTGCATTTGATTTTGTAGTCTATGCGTGTTAAGACTATGCAATAAGGCACTTGATAATCATGGATGATCTACTACATTTGAAAACTTTTATGTAAGCTAAGATGTATTTAAATGTAGGCTAGTGTTCCATATAATATTCCCAGCTGCATTATAGAAAACATGTGGTTAAATTCAACATTTTTTTGTGCACCAAAATAAAATGTGCCAAATCAACATCACCATGTTAAAGTCTTACGCAAAATTCTTAGAAAACGATGAAAATATACTCAAAAAAAAAAAAGGAATTTTTTTTTTGTCAACCATATGTAACAACAATAACAATGACAGTCAATATTGACATCAATTTTCATTACAAATTGAGTCATTTAATTTATTTATGACCGATGAAAGAACAATTTCCAACATCAACTTTGCAAAAATGCAAAACTTCCGCATTTATAAAGATCAATTTACAACAACAATAACAAAAAAAAAACAATGAAAACAACATTATGGCAACATATATACATACATACATACATGCATACATACATACATATTTATATTTAAAGAAATTATGGCATAAAAGTTGAATTGGGTCAACAAATGTGCAGCGACAACATGAGCAATAATTTTTTGCTCATTTATTTTGTGGAATAAAAAACGAAAAAAAAAACGGGGAAAAAACAGAATAAAACATTGCATAAAAACGCGTTAAAAATAAAAAAGGAAAACAAAGAATTTTTGCTTATAAAATGATCATAAATTATGATCATAATTGCTTTTTCATACAATTTTTTTGTATTAAAATGAGTAAGAAAGCAAGAGAAAATTCTCTAAAGGCAGTAAGAAACATAAATTATAAATTTTTGTTTTGTTTTGTCTCTTCATTTCGAAGGGAAAAATATTTCATCATAAAGGATGAGCATAAATTAACAAAAAAAAAAAAAAAAAAAAAAAAAAAAATTATTTTTTTTTTCTTATATTTTTTTTATAGGTTTTGGAGACAATTTTTGATTAAAAAAAGACTTCATTTTATTTTAATTTTTAATGCACAACACTTTCATTAAATGAAACGCAATGAAAGCGTTATTTTTTAAGTTTGCATGTGAAAAATTTAAATTTTTTTTTAGTGGTGGGGGGGTTTCTGTCGTGTAGTTAAAAGTTGACTTTAAAAGGTCTTCAAATAAAAACAAAAACAACAAAAACCAAAAATCACATTTTTATCTTTTGATTAAAATCAATTTCTCCAATTAAATCGTGTATTGAACAAAACGTTCCATTACGTTTCGTTACGTTTCGTTTCGATGTGTAACGCTTATGCATTGCGTTGGTGACACTGTAATGGGCATTTTGTAAGATTTACACACTTTTTCCTTTTATTGTGACAGCCAACCACATGCTAATGAGCCTTTGTTTCGTTTTTGTTGTCATTTTTTTTCTCTGCTCTTTTGATTCAGCTTAACACTGCCTATGCTATAGCAGTAGCTCTATCTGTTAAATCGCTTCCTCCATCAAGTTTGTCATTTAATTTCTTCTTTTTCTTTTTTTTTTTTTTTTTGCTTCCTTAATAAGTTCAATAATGGTTGGAAAACAAAGTTGGAAATTGTTGTTGTTATTTTAAAAACAAAACTATAGGGTACCATAGTAGATTAATTTAAGCAGGTCTTATGGACTGTAAAAATCTGCTACTGGCAGCCACTAATAACGTAGCTTAGCCCTAAGCAATATAGTACAAGAGAAATAATCCTAGACAGCCATGAAAAGAGGTTAAGTTTGCATGGATTATTCACAAATTTTTAACAATTTCACTCACCCTGCTAGCACACCACCCGTATTGAGTTTGTTAATTTTATAAATAACCTGAGGGTCTTACAGTTTAACGCCTAATGTGGAAAACATATTTAGGAACTGTTTTAATGACTTTGAGTCTATTATCAGAGCTTTTGCCCAAACACTGCTGAGAGAAGGTCAACGAAAGAAACATATTCTTGATATTTCTTCTTACAAAATGTCGGAATGTCCATGCTGGGGTTTAAACTATCGATGTCTCATCCATCACTGGACTATGGCAACCATTCATACATACATACATAAATAATTGTGCATTACAAATCTTTAGTCTGTATTACGTCCTAGCTTCTCCATACCACATATTCTGTGTGTGTCAGTTTTATAAATGAGTGGCAGCACCTACAGTTTAAACCCGCCTTCGAACGACAGATTCTTGAGAAAGTTTTCCATGGACATTTTTTTTACCAGAGGTCCAATATGAACAGCCAAATTATCCGCGACTAGACTCCATGCCTTGTCCTGCTAGCGCACCATTCCTTCTGGTCATTCCTCTATTTTGGAGATTAATCCTGCGGTCCCATAGAACATCGACTATCTGCCTGCGGAATATTATTTTGACAGGGTTTTCATTTTCTGATTCCGAGCAAGGACAACTTGAGCTCCTGGATGTATACACTGATGGCTCTAAACTCGATAATGGTGTTTGTGGTCCTAAACATTTCCCTGCGACTGCCGGATTATTGCGGAGGTCATAGCTATCTACCGGGCTACTCTGTGAATCCTCATCAACGAAGCTCCTTTCTTCCGCATCTCAATCTTGGCTTACTAGGAAGTGTCGCCGCTGTCTTGACGTCCACTCTGGGCGTTTCAGTGTCTCACTTGTCTGGGTCCCTAGGCACAGTCACATACCGGGAAACTGCAGGGCCGGCGAGCTCACCCTAGCTGGTGCAATCCTTCCGGAATCCTCGCCAATCGATTTGGGTATTCTTTTGGGACGTCAACTCCCAGAGTCACTTGTCCCTGGATCGATAGAAGGATAACTCGGACTTGATCGTAATGTCATCACGATCACAGTGGTAATGCCATCACAGTGCTTACAGGTCATTGCATTATATGGGTAGACACGCGGAAAGAATGCAGTTCCCATCTAACAACTTCTGATGTGGGTGCAGATTTGAAAGAGAAAGAGGAAACTGTTATCCATTTTCTATGTCAATGTCCATTTTTTACGAGGTGCAGATATAGGTTATTTGGCTTTCAAATACTTGTCAGCTTAACGGAGCTATCGTCTATTGATGTTATGGATTTAGTTTCGTTTATTAAACTTTCAGATTGGTATTCCAATGTAGGGTAGTCGTGCATTTAATGTGCAGCCGCTATGCGTGCTCAAGTGAGGTTTGATAATCAAAACTACGACATCAACCCGAACTATAGGCAAACACACTAATTACTACACTACGGTAGCCACAATATTGCCGGTGAAGTAATGAAAATATTTATCTCATGATAGTTCAATTAGGATTTGATTTGATGAATTTAAGTTTCGATGTAATCCTCTAATACTGAAGTCAGGCACAGTGTATTGTATGTTGGTATAAGCCGGATCATACTGGGACAGTTCGCAGGTTCAAAGGGATACCTTTTTACCTACAAAAAACAAGAGCGTACATATGCAATTGATTACTTGAAGGCACCAAAAATGAATGGCATAAAGAGATAAAGTTTTACTTCAGCATAATAGGGTATCTTAGGAATTCCCTGTGATCCACACAAATCCACTTGTAATGTAATGTGGCTGTCTATGAGATTGTATTTAAATTATTATAAGAAAAATGCCACTTTTTCAATTGATATGCATCTGTTACTATTGCTATTATTGCTATTATTGCTATTGTTGCTATTGTTGCCTTTTGTTTTCCTTTTTTATAATTTAAAATAAAATAAAAATGAATTAAAATATGTCTTCCATTTTTGTAGTTGTTTTGAATTAAAGATAATGGCAACTTCAACTTTAGACCAACGCACTTTTATAAAAGCAAACTGCAAAAAAAAAAAAACAGAATCCATCAATATCCCCTTATTGTTCGCTGCAAATGCTACGTCAAATATTTGAAAAATAAAAGAAAACAAAAAACAAAACCAAACCACATGATGATGAGTATGATGACGACAACGATGATGATAATGATGAGGATGAATATGTTTAAGGAGGATGATGGCATTCTGTTTGCTTATCTTTGATTATATACTGTGCAGTTGACCACTTTACTTGTATTGCTTTTCTATTTCCACTATATACTTAGGTACATACATACATATGCATAGTCTAGTACATTCCAAATCGATGTACATACATGTTTTCGTATTAAATACACTTGTATTGTCCAAGCAAACCATTGCATTTGACCATATGCCGCGCTTTTTTTTCTCTAGTCCATCGACATCTTCTGTTATGTGGAGAGGCTCCAATTGTAATGGAATATTTTATTATTGTGACTGTTTAAGGCTCCTACGGCTACTGCTGCTTCTGTTGCTGTTACTGCTGCTGTTGTCTTGTACAAGTTTAAGTAGACATTGTCTACTTGTAGTACATTTTGATGAAATTGCATTCGCACAATCAGACAGCCAGCCAGCCAGCCAGATAGCTTAAGAGCAAGGGGGGGGGGAGGTGGGGAAATGCACAAAACATTATACCATACGGTCAGTGGCATTTTTAATTAGTTTGTTTTTATACAATTTCATTATTATTTTATTAATGTCCAGCCAAGGCATAGGCTAAGTCTGCCTATTTGTCTGTCTGTCCTTTAAATTTGTTGTCCGTTGATTGTCTCTCTTTTTTTTCTTTTGTTATGAATAATTGTCGTGAGTATCGTTTCTATAAAAAAAGAAACATTTCATGGCATTGTATGTTATGTGATATGGTTGGCATGTGTAAGTTTACTAGAAGGGTATACTGGATATGTAATGGTGTTTGTAGCACCACTTTAATAGACCTGGTCTAGTAGGTAGTATGTTTGCTTATTAGACGTAAGATCACGTTTCAAACCGTGTATGAAGAGTAGGAAAGTATATTTCTCAGATATTTCTCAGCGAATTTCTGGCAAAGAACTCTGAGAATAATAAGAAATTACCATGAAAAGTTTCTCAAAAATCTTTTATTCAGACTTGACTTTAAACTGTAGGTCCCTGCTCTCATATATTAAAAATTAACACACACAACATAAGTGATTTGAGAAGCTAAGTCGTAAACCTGACTAAAGGGCTGTAATGACCAATTATGTATGGTAACAGTAAATCGTTTTATAGTTCCAGTAACTGTATGAGCATTTAACCGTTATTACATATAAACAAGTCTATAGTCCTCCATTCATACATCAGAATTCGGTCCATTGTCTGTATACTTAATATAGAAAGTCATACCACCAGCCAGCCGATGTCCAAAAGAAGTCTTTCTATTTTAAAAATATCTACCGATAAACGCTAGCTAGTATCCCGTGTCTGCATCTACGATTTCCAATGTAATGCACAACATGTGTTCGATTGCATAAGGCTTCCTTCTTCCCGCCACAATCGCAGAAAATCCGATACTGTCTACCACAGTACCCAACCAGAAATCCTTTTAAGCTTCTAAATGGGTCCTAGGCTAGATTAGAAACTCTTACCGTTCTAAAGTGGTCAAATCCCCAAAGATTTGTTGCCTAATAACCAAATTAATCAAGATGAGCGGCACACTTAATTCGATTTGCGAGGGTTCCGAAAGAAATGTACCTGCTCTGGCAAGCTCACCAGGCCTACAGTTTCCTGGAATGTCTCCGTGCTCGGCAACCCACAAGATTGCCTATCAGAAAAGAACAAGATACAGGTGAAAGGAGCAACGTTGATAATAATCCAGTGAGCTGCTTGGTGAATGGCCAACACCACGGCCTCAAACAAGCTACAGTGATCCAGGATATACATATATGTAGGAATCTATTTCTATTCTCGTATTATTTTTTTTCCTTTCCATTTTATCTTTAAGGTATGTAGCTTCCACAAGCATCTTTCTCATCTTCATGTTATTTTTTTGGTTTCATAAATCAGGTTTTGTTTACAAAGGAGTAAATTTAGTATAAAGTTCTGGAATATCAGGGTTACCAATCTCTGTGAAAATATGAAATGTTGTTTTAGTGTGTGATGCTCTGTCACCATCCTATTCCGTTCGTCCTGAAGGTATCCTCTCTGGTTAATTTTCTAACTTGGTTATTTAGAGAGGAAATAAGGATTCTTTACTTTCGAATTTGAAAACCGAGTTGGGAAACCAAAGAAATGTTAATTTCTAAGGAAATAAGAAAAATTGTAGTTTGAAATCACCTTAGTCTAGTAAGTAATTTGTTGGCTTATTAGACGTGAGTCCACGATTCAAACTAACAGGTCTCAACAGATTTCTGGCAAAAACTTTGAGAGAAAATAAAATTGCGTTGAAAAATTCCTCAAAATATATGTCGTTCAGAGTCGTCTTTAAACTGTAGGCCTCGCCACTTATGTATAAAATTAATACGCACAACAAAAGTGATTTGAGAAGCTAGGTCGTAATCCTGACTAAAGGGTTGTAATGACCAATTATGTGTGTATGTGTGTGTGTATATATGGGAGTAGAGTGACCAATTAGCGATTCCGTACTTATAAATCCTTATGGCATACATAGGAGAAACTCTGCTAATACGATGAGTTTAGGCCATTAAGTCCATCTGGTAAACACATTTGCTTGAGCTGTGTTTTTATGACATGAAGCACTAGACCGTGAAGGATCAGCAGTGTGAAGTTTTGCGTCTTTAATTTAATCTTATAAGATACTCATTTTAGAACTCATAACTTCGTGAACTTATTTTCAGGGGTCTTGCTGGAACCGTTTTTCCAGAATTATTACAGTGAACCTATTGGACGTACTCACTCCTCTTAGATTACGTTAAACGTTAAGCCAATCGATTATTTTGTTGAAATTGTAAGAAGGGAATACCCATATCTCTATAGCTGCTAGAAAATTCGTTTCAGTTTCTGTTTTTGTTGTATGATTTTTAAATTTAAATTGACAAGATGAACGAAACAAGTCACAAGTCAATCATTTATAGTTTTTAATCAGTCTGACTGACTTGCCTGCGTATCAATATACTCGTTCGTACATACATATGTACGTTGAAATAATTTTTTTTTTATTGTTTTTTATTTTTTTCTTTTCAATTGTTTTTTTTTTTTTTTCATGAAATATTCAAGTATTCTTAGACATAATTTTGTTGTTGTTGTTGTTGTTGTAATTGCTGTTTTTGTTGATTTCTATGTTTCAGTTGGTAATCAATTCAGACAGAAAAATTTGTTTTTGTAATTAAAAAAAAAAAAAATTTTTTTTTTCAAATTCTGGTCAATCAAGCACTGGGTTAAATTGATAAGCTCAAGTATAAATGAAACAAACACAAATAAAAGAATTTCCATTTCAATTCGTGATGATCTATTGAAAACGAAGAGAAAAAAAATATCACAGACTCACTTGGAGTATTGATACTAAAATATTCATGTGCATACCACGCATGTAAGAATGTTAGCTTTAAAATGTTGAAAAAAAAAAAATGTTGAAATTAATATGTTTCTTGCTGATTATTTTCTTTTTTATTTGCATACAAATTTTTATTTCAAGTTAAGCATATGCATGGTTGAATGAAAAAAATTTTAACCAGGATATTAGCCTTCTAACTAGTCCGTTTAGAGAACAGAAACAAATCTACGCTGCTTAGTACATAAACGTACCGTTTGTCGCAAACAATATGAAGTATGATGAGACATCGGGAATATATGTATGGCTTGTGATTATAATTACAATAGGGTGGGTCATCTATTGGTTTAAATTTGAATTATCGGTTCTTTCGAATCTGGCAATACTTATGTCATTATATTCTGACACAAAATTCAGTATATTTTCTGCATTCTGAACGTAATCAAACGATTTACGCTTGAACAACGTAGGAATTTGTTGGGCCAACGAGAAATTGAAGGAAGATGTCGATTTTGCAAAAAAAAAAAAAAAAAAAAAATCTTGACGGATGAAGGTCATTTTCCTCGTGGTGGTTACGTTAGTAAGCAAAATTGTCGTATTTGGGACTTAGAAAATCCACACGTAGTCTTACAGAAGCCAATGCACCCATTACGAGTGTCTATAGCGGCTTGTGGCCCGCATTTTTTTTTTTGGATAAATAACGACGCCGCAAACATTACGGCCTATGGAACCACCTATCGCACCATGATTACCAATTTTTTGTATCGACTCTTCATGATATTAATGTCAACGATGTTTCTTCTCATCAGGATGGTGTAACTTGCCACACATCTTATGCCACAATCGATTTATTGCGTCAAACGTTTGATAGCCGTTTAATTAGACGAAATGGTGATGTTAATTGGTCGCCAAGAATCTGCGATTTGACACCATTGGACTATTTTCTGTGTGGAGCGCCGTTAAAGAAGAGTGATGTCTACAAACCAGAGACAATTGAGCATTTGAAGGCCAACAATCGTGATGCCATTGCCGAAATGCGACCTCATACATTTGATAAAGTGCACGAAAATTGATCCGATCGAATGAGGTACTGTGAGGCCAGCCGCGGCAGAGGCATGAATGTAGTTAAAAAAAAAACCTTTTGAAATTTAAACTTTTACATTTTTATTATAACACATACATCCATAAATAACTGTTCACTACAATCCTCCATTCAGGATTACGACCTAGCTTCTTCACAGCTTTTACGTTGTGTCTCTTAATTTTATACACAAGTGGCGCGATCTACAAATTAAAGTCGACTCCGAAAGACAGATTCTTGAGAAACTTTTTCATGGCAATTTTATTTTCTCTCAGAGTTTTTGCCAAACATTTTCAGAGATGAGGCCGCCAAAGAAATATTTCTATTATATTTCGTTTTGTTGGAAATATTTGCCCTGCAGTATGAAGGGTATGCTCAAGTCTAGTACGCCAACCTACTACCTACTAGACTACGACAACAGCCATTACGGAATATTTATATCGGGAAGGATTGTGGTTATGATTTCAAATGAGTATAAAACATACTAAAAATTTACTAGTTTCATTATGTAATTATATTGGAGCATATCTAAATCAGTAGGTACCATATTTATAATTTATGCAGGTAAAATGTTTTAATCAATAAAAAAAAAGATTTTTTATCATAACATTAGGGATCGCCGTTAGTGAGATTAAGTTTCTAATTTGTTGTCCAGCAGAAAAAGCTAACAAAACAAGCCTAGCTGTTAGTTTATAAATTTTTGCTTTTTAGATACTTCTTTAGACATATTTTATCGATAATTTCCAATTGTTTACATCAGCATTTCTTTAATAGAAAATTTTATCTTTCTTACGTTTTTGTTTTTTTTTTTTTTTGGTTTTTTTGTTTTTTTTTTTTTTTTTTTTTGTTTAATGTAATCATGATCTCACTTTCAATGATTGTTTCACAATCTTTGTTTCAACATTTTCACACAAGCTGTCTACTTTCGTATTGTAAATGACCAAATTGTATGATAGAAAACAACAAAGAAAACCCCTCCCCCCTCAAGATAATAAAACATCGTAGAGAAAATGAAAAAAAACTTGTAAAATTTTTATGACCAAAAATTGAAAAATGATGAGATTTTTTCATTAATTTTTGAAAAATCCCTGCTAAATTGCTTTCCAGCCAACATAATAACAATAGCAACAACAACAACAATATTTTTAAATGTCATATTGCAATAAAAGAAAACGGTGAAGCAAAAACAAAAAATGTATGAACAACAGTGTTAAGTTAAAAAGAAAATAAATTGACAACACCAACCAACCAACAACAACAGCCTGTGATAATAGCAACAGCAATGAGATTGGTAATGGCCGGCAGCTTCGAACATGTCACTTTCATTTGACAATTTTTAATTTTTTTTGTTTGTTTTTTGAATGCTCAACTTCCAATATTTGGAGGGGTGCCACTGCCATCACCACCAACAAACAGGATAAAATTTGAAAAAAGAAAGAAACACCTCGTAGAAGTTTAAAGTAGAAGCAACTGTTTTTTTATGGGATTTGGTATAAAACAACAATTGTTGTTATAAATACCAGCGTTTGTCGCAAAAGCAACAACATAGAAGTGCTACTGTACATGATAGTGATAAGCCCCGGTTAGCCAAACGATCACGGAACATTCTTCAACGATCTTTTTTTGGCATATGAAAAGCAATAGAAATGTTTATCGAAACTACATCAAGGTTCATTAAATACTCTTCTAAAACCAACGTGCGTTCCGCGGACGTTTGGTTAACCGGGGCTTATAACAGTACTGTAATCATAATGCCCATCTAGTTGCCCATTTAAAGTATCTTTCGAGTGTTTCGAATTATGATCCCGCCTAAGCAATTATTTGTGGAAGTCTTAAGCTGATAAAACCGAGATTACGGCAATTAATTGTTGTTCGGCAGGTGGGAAATCAGAAATGTCCTGTTCTCCGTCTTTAATATAGCAAATCTCCAGTAAATTCTGATCTGAATTCCTCAGAGACCAACTGACATTGGTTAAAAAACCGCTATCTTGTCATAGTAATCGTAGTACTTACTTACTTCCATAATTGGCCAATACTAGCCTTCAGTTAGGATTACAACCAAGCTTCTCACATTACTTATGCTGTTAATTTTCTCCATGAATGGCTAGCCTTACAATTTAACGTGGACTTTAAAGGACAGATTTGTGAATCTTTGTCAGGGCAATTCTTTAGCCTCAGAGCTTCTACCAGAAGACTGTTGAGAAGAGGTATTAAGTCAACACATTGCCTACTGGACTACGGCGATTACTTCTAAGACGACTAGGTTTTTAAAACTTTCCTCAGATTGCTATTTGGCTTAGGCATGTTCGTTTTACTTAATGGTCACGAGGTCCCATTTTCGAACATACTAAGCCTAACTTAAATTGTTTCAAATAAGATCATGTATGCGTCACCCTGGTTTTTTTTATTTTTTTTTTTTATTTTATTTTTTATTTTTTTTTATTTTTTATAAAACATTTATAAACTTCAAAGCGTTGATATAAATGATACAACAAAATAAACAAACATTTGTTTAAAATGTTGCATGCAACATGATATTGGCTACCTAGCAAAGAATTGAAACAGAAAAATCATGAAAGCAACTGCCGCAATGTAAACAGTAAAATTGCAAAACAAAAACAAAATAATGCAACAATAACAACAAATTTTAAGCAACTTTCCCCCCTACCCCCCCTTTTTAATTTGATTGTCGCAAGAAATCAACGCTTTGTCATAGGGGGAATATAATTTTCCTTTAGATTTTCTTTGTGTGTGATTTTCTTTTCACTGAATTCGATTTTTTTTCTTTGTTTTCAATTTTTTTTGGGCAAAAAGTGACAATTGTACAGCCACTGCAGCGTATAAATGATGGCTTATCGATGATGATGATGATGATGATGATGCTGCAGCTAAAAGCTGACAAAGAAATTGACTAATGCTGGATTAAAGAAATCCAACTGTCACAACAACTATTAACGTTCGTTTGAACAAAAAGTTTAAAGAGAGTATATTTTGCGTTTTTTGTTTCTCTTTCTGTCATTGTTGTTGTTGAGTTTGTTTTACAAACATTTACTGAAAGTGACACCAAAATAAAGAAACGCCGAACGTTACAAAATCAGCCAGCACACTCTAAAATCTTGTCTTTTTTTTTTTTTTTTTTTTTTTTTTTCAAGAAAAGGAAACAACAAGAGCAGTAAGTAGCGTTAACAGTGATTGCAGCAAAAATCCACCACAAAAAAAAAAAAAAAAAAAAAAAAAAAAAAAAAAAAAGCATCTTAGATAATAACCGTTTTAAACAGTTATGGTAGAAATGTAATTGTGGCAAGCAAAAGTGAAAAAAATTAGTAGAAGAAAGAAAGAAAAAAAATGAAAAACGATCCTTAATTGCAATTATTATGTGAGCTTGTTTGGGCTTAACACTGTTTTCTGGACTAACAG
>QOCX01000208.1:40843-80435 GCA_005959815.1 Sarcophaga bullata
GATCTCTTAAACGAATAGAAAATGTCGATGATATCTCACATATACTTTACATACGTACTTAATTGTATTAGTCCATGGCCTGACGTCTAAAAGCCAACACAATACCAAGTAGAGTATGGCGACTACTTCATTTAAATTTAAAGATAAGAAAAGCTTAATCAAAAGACACAATTTTTATAGATTTATTTGGAATTTCTTAAATAAATTGACTTGAGTGACAGCTGTTGCAAAGTGAATCTCTTTGGAGTTTTCCACAAAAAAGTGCAGAAACAATTAATTCTTCTTGAAAAAGACGTTAAGCAAATGCAAATAAATCTAAAGCAATACGAAATATTTGAAATCGTTAGCAATCTGTTTGCTGTTTGATTTTCAATGCTGGTGAGTAAATAAGTGTCATTGTTCGTATATCTAAGCTGTTAAAGGATTTTGGCTGCCAACTGGTGCCCTTTTTTTCGGGGCGAATAATTCCACTTAAAATATTATTTATAATGACTAAAGTCAATGAAATGATCATGGTATTGGCACAGTTGCATGCCATTGCATGCATTAAGAAGAGACACATCCTACGCAATCAATGTACCACACGATAAGATTACCAAATTGCGATAAAAACGGAACCAAATCAGTTTTGGTGGTTCATCGCCAACTGTCTGGTCTGGTTGGTTGGTTGGTCTGGTTGGTTGGTTGGATGGTTGGTTGTATGGTTGGTAGGTTATTCACAGTGTGTGTTTATGCGTTTTTCTTTGTTTTTTTCTTAAGCAAAAACTAACTGTGCCAGAGCATTTATGATGGCTACAGACTGCCATGTCCCAGTGACTGTCTGTCGACATGCATTTTACTTTTGTATTGTTTTGTGTTTTATGATTAAGCGGGTCGGTTTTCATATGAATTCGATTGAATTGGTACGACAGACACACTGTGTGATTGTAAGGAAATGTGTTTTTTGTGTGTGGCAAGATTATCCATAAATAATGAAGTGGTTGGCAAACGCATTAAGTATGATTCAATATACGACTGGAACTGGGACTCATGTGAATATTTTCGTTTCATGTGTATATGCATGTACAAAAACAAAAGCAATAACAGAGCAACAACGGCGACAACAACAATTTTAATTTCCATTCACTAAAAAGAAAAAAGAAAGAAAAACAAAAGAGAATAAAATTTTTAATAAAAAAAAAAAAAAATCAACTGAAATCTGTGAGAATTACTGTAATTATTAAATATTGATTTGGTAGGCTGGCTGGTTTGGTAGTACTTTTTTCTTCTTCTTTTTCTTCTTTTTTTTATTGCCTAAACTTACCTGGCCTGTAGTGGTCTTCTCCTTTTAAAAATTTTGCTAAAAAGAAACAAAACAAAACGACAAAAACACACAGAGGAGTTTGTCTGCTGTATTTACTTTCTGTGTGAGATCAATGGAAATGAAATGCAGAAGTCAGTCAGATAGATGAACCAAAATGATATGATGCACCCAGCTATGCCAGGCCACACACACACACATGTGATTCTTTTTTTTTCTTTCAATTTAAATTTAATTTCTGACTTTTCTTTCGATTTCATATCGAGCATATGCTGAAAAAAAATACGAATTTATTTGATCAAGTTTTCATTTTCATTTGCTGTTTGTCTGCAGAAACGTAGTTAAACTGGAGGAGAAAAATTTGTTTTTTTTTGGTGATTAGAAAATTTCCACAATTTCAAATTAAATGCTCCTAACTGAGCAGCAAAATATGGGTACTTAAACCGAACTCACAGGTGGTAAAATTTATGTGCCAAAAATCCTTTCAATCGAAGATAAGTTGTTTAAATTCGTGAGAGAAAAAGTCCTTAAGACCTTATCTTTTCAAGCTTGATATCCAATGTTTTGATGTGTTTTTTTGACAATGAGGTCTGTAAAGATAAAATTTTTATTTTTCTTTCCCAAGAATTGAGTCAGGTTTCCCTATGATATTCGTTGTTAATGGTTTATACGGGCCCTTTCTGGATTGGTTGTTTGTACTCCTCTCAATAGAAATAAAGAGTCTTATCGTCCATTCAACTCCAACTCAACAGTTAATGCTCAATTGCGATATGTTTTGGTTTTGCATCTATGTAAACTATTCCTGTTATCATAATTGAAAAGCTTTATGAAAAAACCTTTGTTACGACTGAAAACGCAATAATGTTTTCTAAAGCTTACGATCTTAATCAGAAACCTATGCGATAAAATACAATGAAAATCCGTCCACTGAGCATTTTCTTCGCATTTGTAAACAATAAATAAATTCTTAGGACTAAGACTTAAGTTATTAGTCGCTACAGACTAGAAGGTTGTGTGCTGGCTTAGTAGACGTAAGGCTACAGTTCAAATCCCAGTTTGAAACGAACGAAGTATGAAAAAATATTCCTTCGCCTACTTCCACTTCCTCTCAGCTCAGATTACTGTCAACTGCTCTGAGAGTAAATAAAACTTGCCACGAAAAGTTTCTCTAAAATCCGCCGTTCGCAGTCGACTTTAAACTGTGGGTTCCGTCACTCATGTATGAAATTAACACATACAACATCCGGACTGAAGGGTTGTAATGCCCACAACGTGCACTATAGTTTGCTGAATTTCAATTTATTTTACAGTGAATTGGATTTGATGAACAACAATGCTTACTTACTTACTTAATTGGCCATAACAACCCGATTAACGGATTTTGGCCTGCCGCAACACATCCTNAACCCGCACTGGACTGAAGATCCATAACAATGATGCAAGCTTTTTACTGGATGGCCTTACGTATCGAACATGAAGAGTTGTAAGGAGCAATTATATACATACGTATGTATGTATGTATGTTTGTAGATAAATTGTTTTATTTTTTTAAAAGAGATTACACTGCGTGTTTCTCAAACATATTGTAGAACCTGCTCTAGTGACTAACAAGTCAACCTAGCCTTTGAAGTGACTTCAACATAAGAACTGTTATTTGGTTTTTGATGTACTTTTGTAACTGCACGTTTCATTCAGGGTTCCACAAAATGGCAGACACTTGTTCGTATTGTGAATGCATCGGTTATCAACAGTCTGCAAATATGGCATCCGTCTTATTAAATATTTTCTCATAATCTACCGAACAATCTGCAAGAGGCCAACATCAAATTGTGAAATTTTGAAAATGTTTCGGAAGTGGAGACCTCAACTGGGATTCAGAACATTTGTCATTATCGCGCTTATATGGCTACAAATTCGTTTCCACCGTTAAAATTAATTGTGCCTAGATTTCACAATGTTTGTTAAGCAAACATCTAGCAAAATTTCTTTTCTTGTTTTCTCCTCAAATTACGGGGTTATCTGTTATCATACATACCTACAAAAACGTAATTGGTCATTACAATTCCCCAGCCGAGATTACGATCTATCTTCTCACACCACTTATATTGTATGTGTTAATTGTTTACATGAGTGGCAGGACCTACAGTTTGAAGTCGACTCCGAATGACAGATTCTGGAGAAATTTTTCATGGCAAAATTTATTTCCTCTCAGAATTCTTGCCTGAAACCGCTGAGAGAATGCCGCTGAAAGGAAGTCGCTGAGAGGCAGCCACTGAGGAGAAGGCGACACGAATCTGAAAGCAGTCTGCTACGGTTTTAATTTTAGAGTCGGGAAATTCAATCAAATAATGGACTACAGTAATTATATTGCAGAGAATTGTTTATATTGCGCTTTACTGGCCTATTTTCTGAGTTAACAACGTTTGCGATTTCATTGATCCTTTTCAAAGAAATTTTCCAGCACGTCTCTTAACATTGTTATTTCGATTTCTCTATTGACCATTATTTTTTTTTCTGTTCATTTTCAATTTTTATAATTCCTTCTCACAAACTGCATTGTGGAAATGAAAGCAAAAAGGGAATAAAAAATGAGGCGATAAACTTATACCCTTAAGTTATGCTGGCAAATATTTACATTTTATTGAATTATCTCGGCATAACGATCAAAACGATTTAAATCGTTTTACTTCTGCTCTTTTGAATAAAATAATGCATTAAATGCGTATACACACATACACACACACCGATCTTAACAACATCAGCTGAAGAAAAAGGAAGCCAATATCATATCACTACTGCCACTTCTCTTCTTTTTTTTTTTTGATCTCCTCTTAAGGCCATTTTGTTTTTTTTATTGGATTTCCTTGTGAGCATGTAGTTACGTTAACAATGTTTTCTGTTGCTGTTGTTGCAACTCTTACGGCTGCTGCTGTTGTTGATGATGACGACGATAATGATGTTGGTGATACCTTAACCTTAGCAAGTGCATTGGGTCATTGTGTTATTGGGTGTTTTTTTCTTTTCACAATATGTCGCTCATAATTCTTACAGGCCCCTTTAAGGGTCTCGGGATCTTTTGTTATGAAAATTGAAAAGAAAAGTGAAATTCATGCATTACAACAACGGATATTGTACGTTTGTACGTACGCTGTGCGTTGTGCACGTTTTAGTTATCAATTCTGGTTTATGATCTGTGCAATCGCATGTGTTTTTGCAGCATTCGAACATCTTCACAATGGTCATTGATGGGCTACAAGGCATGCCACTCTGTGGCATCGTTAATTTCAGTCAGTAGAATAAATTACGGCCATTGTTAAGCCAAACGTAAAATAATCACAATAAAAAACTAAAAAAAAGAAAGAAGGAAAGAAGGAAAGAAAGATCATTGAGGCACAAAAGAAATCCTTTTCATACATTTAAGTATGATGTTACACGTATAGTGGGTGAAAAAAGAAGGCCCACAATGTATATTTTACATAAAAAATTGGGAAATATGCAAAAATTCGAGTTGTTAAGTGGAATATATGTAAACTCTTCGCATACCATTAAGTATGACGGCATAACAATTGGACTGTGATTTCTACGAGACAACGAAGGAACAGGGAACATCGCGTGACAGGATAGTAGTAGGATAGTAGTAGTAGTAGCAGTAGTTGTAGTAGTAGTGGCAGTAGTAGTAATAGTAGCAGCAGTAATAGTAGTAGTAAGATTAGTAGTAGTAGTAGCAATAGTATCAGCAGTAGTAGTATTAGTAGTAGTAATATTAGTAGTAGTAGTATTAGTAGTAGTAGTAGTAGTAGTAATATTAGTAGTAGTAACAATAATAGCAACAATAGTAGTAGGAGTATGTATAGTGTTAGTAGTAATCTTGGTATTAGTAACAGTAGCAGTAGCAGTAGCAGTGGTTGTAGTAGTAGTAGTAGTAGTAATAGCAAGGTTAGTAGCAGTATTTGTATTAAGAGGATCACATTATTATTTGTTTGTAGAAAATCACTTATGGGTGGTTTTTAAATGATGAAAAATGCTCTCCAATACTTTTGTTATTCACTCTACTTATGCTGGCAAATCGTTAACATGTGTCATTTTGTTTATGCCCGTTGGTTTGTCTTGTTATCTGTTCGTTTTGTAGGAGATAGAAGAAAATCTCTGTGTGTGTGTAAAATTTAACAAATATGTCAGAGTATTTTAATACGATTTTTATGCGATTTTCGATCATAAAATTGGTTTTCTGTGTTAACCAAACATGACTTTTATTAACGTCTCAAGTAAAAGTAGTCAATAAATGACATTTACAGTTAATAAATATATTTCTCTTAAAACAGAAAAAACAGGGAGAAAGACTAAAGACCAATTGCAATAAAAAAAAACCCAAAAAGAAAAAAAAAATTATTGAAAAGAATTATTGCTCTTGACATTTTCGTTATTAACACGAATTATTGTTCAGATATTTGTCAATATTATTCAGATTACAGTCGTGTATTGAAGATTTTATCCTGGGCTTGTTGCCGTAATGAGAAACTTGTAATGTTTTATGGCTTAACGATTTATTGAACGAATGAATATTTATTTTCTTTTATGGGATTTTCTTTTATTTTTATCGAATAGTATTACAGTGTGTGGCAAAAATTGCTACTTAAAACTATAAAAGTCGAATAATTTTATGTAGTATTGTATAAAATGAAATTTATATGTTAGGCATTGATAGGGTAGTATATACGAGTAGGCTTCTAAGGCTTTCTTATTACGCATAGCTCGTACGTATAGGGAATGCTTCTGTGATAGCTACTTATGGATTAAGATTCTATTTCAGATTGTTGCACGTAAAATAGCTGATATTAATTTGATAATTTCTTCTTCAGTGTTCTATTTTATGATTTGTAAAGTTTTTTATAAATTGTTAAGCTAGAAAGGCCAAGGATCCATTAATTGAAATGAGAATTTCAAATAAATGAATACGAGACGTCAGAAAATGTTGTTTCAAGATATTCATCATTGTATAAAATGCCAAATTTTTGGGAGAGGATCAGAAACGGAAGAAAACAAGAGTGGAAATAATCTTTGCAAAGTGAATGTTAGGATAATAAATAACGCTTCAAATAAATATTTCATTTACATGCATACATAATTGGACATTACAACACTTCAGTCAGAATTACGACCTAGTTTCTCCTACAACTTATGCATGAATAAGGCAAATTTTTGAGAAACTTTTCATAACAATTTTTATTTACTATCAGAGGGTTTTTGTCATCTGCTGATAAGAAGGCGGCGAAGAAATATTTTTTTCAAATTTCGTTTTGTTGGAAATTTCGGACAAGGCGTTTAAATAGTGGCCTTACGTCTAATAAGCCAACACACTATCCACTAGACTACGAAACTTTTAAAATTAAATTTGATGATTTTTTATAAATTTTCCATGATTTTTTCAATTTTCAAAACCCAAACACTTCAGCAATTAGTCGATTTTAATCCTTTGCACCCGAACGGCTCCTGAGAGGCGCCATCCTATTCTTTAATTTAATTCGAACGGCGCATAAGAGGCGCCATTACTATTTACGATACGTTTTTGAGATTAGTTCGGTATATACCAGATGGTGGGTACTTAGAACCCTCAGTCTGAAATACATAAAATCGTAGTAAAATTTTAGGTGCTCAGTTAAGTAACATTTCGGGAAACTCGCCCAGGGCTGGCACACTCCTTCCGGAATCCTCTTCAATCGGCTCACTTGGCCGATTGGTCAGTTACTTGGGCTTGGTCGTAACATCATCTCGTTCACAGTGGCCATACTTACAGGTCATTGTCTTATGGGAATACACGCGGAAAGAATGCAGCTTCCATTTAACAACTTCTGCAGTGGGTGCAGATCCGCTGAGGAAGAGGAGACTGTTATCTACTTTCTTTGTCAATGCACATCTCTTGCGAGGTATAGGTATAGGTTCTAATTCTTGTCAGCCTGACGAAGCTATCATGAATGTCAAGGACATAGCTTCGGGCTGGTTTTCCAGCGTGGAATAGTCGTGGTTAAAATGTGCAGTACTTGCGATGATCGACTTCTCCCTCCCTGCTTTTGAGGACTTCGGTCAGTACAGGGACTGCGTTCACCTGTGACGTCACAACGGGCCGATATGCGTGCTCAAGTCAACTTTTGGTATCAGAGCTACCACTCCAACCTAAACTAACCTAAGTGAAAATACTGTGATGTGATGATCGTTATAAGCGTAATCAACTTCAAAGTTTTCTTATTCGAATTAATTTCTTATGGGAATCTTAAAACAGGCAATAATTTTCTAATCTTTCAATTGTTTTTTCTTATGCTTAAAACCGAAAATTGCTTAACAGATTACATTGTATTGAAGAAAGTGCTAAATTGTTTCCAGAACTGCCTTTTGAAGTGTTTTAAAGTCTCTAGAACCCTAAGTATAAATACAAATTTAATATGTTTTAATCAAATGCAGCTTTTCTGGTTCTCTGTTTTATTCTAGAGCTGCCACATAAAACATTTGTGTGTTCACCTTTGTATGGAACAACCATAATATTATGTTTTAATGCAGGCCCCCTTTAATTTAAACACTTTGTTTTTGCTGTGCTCCTTCTTTTCTTTCAAATGATTTTTTATTGCTATTGCTACTGCTGCTGCTGTTGTTTCAATGTGAGTGATAATTTTTTATTGCTCACGTTTTGGTTGGGCCGCTGATTTTTTTCTCTTCTGAAAATGCAACTGAAATACACTGGATCAACATGTTGCAGCTGCTGTTGCAGCAGCAATCAAAATCTTTAAAGTTGTTAAATTTGATAGTGTGAATATCACAAATCGTTATTCTAACGGTTGATTTGTGTTTCGTTCTTTTTTTTTTTTCTTTTTTTTTTTGTTTTGTTTTGTTCTTGACTTTACTGGCAATCATCACAAAAGGCCACATTAACCTGGTATTACAACAGCAAGACAGGCGGGCGGTAGTCATGTAATATATTTTAAGGAATATATTTTAAGTTTTTCAAAAAAGGTGTTGTTGCTTCTGACATAGAAAAAGAATAGAAGAAGAAAAATAATGGAAATTATCTGCAGATAAATCCTAAAATAAAAAACAGGAAAGAAGTTTTAGGTGGTTGAGGTGGACTAAAAGATATCCTACTTAGGGCAAGTGTTGCAATTATAGAGAACTCTGAAGTCGCTGTCTGGTTGGTAATGTGTTGGCTTATTAGACGTTAGGCAACAGTTCAAACTCCTGGTCAGATATCTGCAACAAAACGAAATATAAAGAAAATATTTCTAAGGCGACCTCCTCTCTGCGAATTTCTGGTAAAAACTCTGCGAGTAAAAAAAAAATACTCATGAAAAGTTTCTGAAAAAAATCTTTCCTTCGGAATCGAATCTAAACTGTTGGTCCCTCCACTTTTTTTATAAAATTAACACGCACACCATATGTAAATGGTATGAGAAGCTAGGTCGTCATCCTAATTGAGGGGTTGTAATGACCAATGTATGTGAAGATAAATTCAAATTTGAAAATCCAAGACGCAATCCTTAAATTTTAGCAGCGCCACATGTGGCATTAACAGAAAAAAATTTGCCCTTAACAGTGCACTGTTAGCCGTTTAACAGTATTCTCTAAACAAGCCCACTTCTTTAGAAGTTTATTTTAGGACAAATACTAGGTCTATAAGTGCCATATCATACTCAAAGGAGGTTCCAAGGCCTCTTAATATAATCAGCAAAAGAGATCCATATACTGCGAATGTTGGCTTTGAAAATATCAATTTTTTGATTAAAAATACTCTAGAAGATCAGTGGCCATTTTGGAAGATGTAAGAAATAGTAGAAGAAAGATGACACTTTGGACTACCTCTTCTCTGCTAGAGAATTTTCATATATTTTTGGTCGAAAATCGATTTTTTTTTAAATTGAATATCTCGACTCCAAAAATTATTTCAGCTACCCTACTACAACGATTGGATTTTCGGAGATCAGTGGTTATTTTGGAAGATATAAAAAATAGTACACCGTACAGACTATATGCAAATGGTAGTCCAGAGTGTCCTCTTTCCAATCGTGGTAGTGGAATAATTCCGTCCTCCATCCCCACCAACCATTATTTACATTTCAGCACTATTGTTTACAAATAATAATGATCATAATGAGAATTCGACATCATGTCAATAGTCTTCAATTATTGCAAAGTAGAAGATTATACTACTTATTGCCACTGTTAAACAGTTAACATTGCTCTGTTAAGGGCAAATTGTTCTCTGTTAAGAGTAAATTTTGCTCTGTTAACGCCAAATGTGGCGCTGCTAAACTTTATGGATTGCGTCTTGGATTTTCAAATTCGAATTTATCTTCACACACATTAAAAATAAAAAAAAAAATAAAAATGGCGTATGCTTTACTCAACACCTGTCTGACGTATTGTAGGGCTAATAATAATATACGGAAAACGTTGTTATTTGGCGAACATTTTTAGTGCCAAAAAAAAAATGAAAAAAAATCCATTGATTATGCACACCAGATACCACCGAACAGATAGAGTTGAAGAATATAAAATTGAGTTGAATACGTTTGCATATGAAAATTCGTAATGTTCTATCCTATTCCCAGCCAGTGGTACAGCGTATAATTTAAATTTCCTTTTTTCTTTTTTTGGGTGTTTTTTCCAGCAAATCGTAACAAAGTAGCAGTCATGTATCCATATTAGCAAGTCAATTTTGTTGTCTTGGTAATCTTACCAAGAAGCATTTTTAAATTTCAATTTGGCCATAAGAATTTGAACTGAAAACCCAATTCTGTTCAAGTCAAACACTACCTGGAATTATTTTAAATGCAAAAAAACATGCAAAATAACCAAACCCCAACGTACTAATAAAAAAAATGGCTTACAAAACGGGATTCAAAATTTGTAAAGATATGTTGACAACAACTGTGTACGTGTAGATCTCTATTTGGGAAGTAGTCAAGAATAATGGTCAATAGCAGTGGGTTCAAAAGTAAACATAAATTTTGTCATTATTTTATTATTTTTATTATTTTATATTTTATTATAGTGTGCTGGCTTGTTAGACTTGAGACCACGATTTAAACCCCCCGGTCAGACAGCTCCAACAAAACGAAATACGAAAAAATGTTGCTTTCGTCGACTTCCTTTCAGAAAAAAATCTGACAGTAAATAAAACTGCCATGAAAAGTTTTTCAAAAATATGTCCTTTGGAGTCGACTTTAAACTGTAAGTCCCCCACTAGTGCATTAAATTATACACACACAACATAAGTGATGTGAGAAGCTACGTCGTAATCCTGACTGAAGGGTTGTAATAACCAATTATGTATGTATGTATATACACGATAGGACTGACTCTCCTGACTGGAGCTGCAAGAGCCAGGCTTTTAAAAAGGTTTGATTGGGAAATTTTGAGAACTTAACCTCAATTGTTAAAAATCTTCAAAACAAACAAGCCTCTCAAGATTGAAAGAATGTTGTAACACAAGCTTTGGTTGCTGTAAATGGCCAATTCTATCCACTCATGAGTAAACTAACAAGCAGCAGTACTTCCGCTTGAAATCGTTGTAGTTTAGTATGTAGTTTGTTGGCTTATTAAACGTCAGCCAATGGTTCAAATC
Organism: Sarcophaga bullata; assembly: GCA_005959815.1. Classification (NCBI taxonomy): domain Eukaryota; kingdom Metazoa; phylum Arthropoda; class Insecta; order Diptera; family Sarcophagidae; genus Sarcophaga; species Sarcophaga bullata. The sequence goes on from QOCX01000208.1 coordinate 51,754, forward strand.
TCTGCTCAGACATCTTCAGCAAAACGAAATGTGAAAAAATATTCCTTCTGCGACTTCTTAGCGATTTCTGATAAAAACTCTGAAGGAAAAATAAAATTGCCATTAAAAAAACTGTCAGTTCCATCACTCATATATAAAATTAACACAAACAACGCAAGTTATGTGAGATGATAGGTCGTAATACTGACTGAAGAATTGTAATCACCAATTATGGATGTATGTATGTATGTTTTGGTTGTGATACAACCCATCAGTTGTTGTAGGGTTCGATAAACTCAATGTAATTAGATTACCTATTAGTAGTGTAGGTTCCTGGCGGGAACTTAGGACAGCTTTCAGCCTTAAAACTGCCGGCTTTTGGGAAAGCGTTGAGGACTTAAATCTGTAATGAGAAAATATTCTTTGGAGTTGTTCACTTTATGAGGGTAGCCGAATAGCAGCTTTCTTGTGGTTTATTGTGTCCTTACATTAGCTGAACCTTGTCCCACTATCTTCATAGAGCTGGTCCTTTTATTTGTTTTAATTTATAACTTTTATCTCTGTCTCACTGTATCCCTGATTGTCTTTTGATTTTCTCTTTTTCAGAAACCTGGTTCGATGACCACCATTTGCTTGAGTTGGCTATTATGGTAGAAAACCTTCTCAATCTTGAATACCTAAGCTTTTCAGAAGATCTTAAGACTTCTGAACCGGTCAAGCTGTCAATGTTTGTTTTGTCTTGCACAATGAAATCTACATCTGACAAATGCTGTTGTGAATCTGGCTGTCATATAAAGAAGTCAGTGACTGATAAGCTTAATAAGAATCCTGTAATGCAAATTGGCTTGGATCACTGTAATGTAAGTACAATTATCAGTTGTTTGTATAATAAGTTCAATGGGAAGTAGAAAGATATTTAAAGGATCATAATCGTTTCGTTTTTGCTTACTGGCTGCATTTTATTATGTGTGAAGAAATGTGTCTACAACACTTTCACAGTACTTACGTAACTACTTAGCCATTACAATCCTTTAATTACATCACTCATGTAGTGCGTGTGAATTTTATCCACGAGTTGAAAGATCTGCAATATTGAAGCCGATTGCGAAGGGCAGATTTAAGAAGCTCTCAGAGATTTTGCCAGAAGAAGGGAATCGAAGGAAATGTTTTTTTATTTTTTTTTTTCGAGATGTGAGCGATGAGGTTTGATGATATGAGATCTTGGGTAGAAACACAAAACATTTCTTACGCTAGCTTACCGCAGGTTTTCATTCAAAGTAGCTTTATTCCATCTTACTTACCTATTTTGCCAAATTTATTATTTTTTATTGTGAAGTACTATTGTTCCGATTAGAAATCGAATATTAGTTCATTCATATGCCTGCCACGGTTGGCCTCACAGTACCTCATGTGATAGCACCAATTTTAGTTTACTTTTTCGAGTGTATGAGTGCGTATCTCGGCAATTAAAAATGTTGGCCTTCAAATGCTCAGCTGTTTCTGGTTTGTCTTCATAACACGGAAAATAGCCCAACAGCGTTAAATCGTTACTTTTTCCCAATCAATTGACGTCACCATTTCGCTTAATTAAATGGCCATCAAACGTTTGGTGCAAAAAATCGATTGTGGCATGAAGTGTGTGGCAAGTTGCAGCATCTTGTTGAAACCAAACATCGTTCACACCATTACCATGGAGAACGGATACAAAAACAATCGGTTATCACGGTGCGAGAGGAGTCAAAGGAATATGAGCCACTAAAGACTTCGCTTCACAAGCCGCACCAAACAGTCGTTCGTAATGGGTACGTTGGCTTCTGTAAGACCACCTGTAGGTTTTCTAAGTCCTAAATGCGGCAGTTTTGCTTATGAACGTACCCACCAAGGTGAAAATGAGTTTCATCCTTAAAGAAGTTTTTTTTTTTTTTGGCAAAATCGACATCATCGTGCAGTTTCTCGTTGGCCCATCAAGCAAAGCGAAAACGAAGAGGATAGTCATACAGCTTCAACTCTTGAACCAATTGATTTTTGTAAGAGATCCTTTTGCAAAATTCGACGTAAAGTGGTGCGTGAAATGTTAAATTCTTGAGAACAATAAGAACGATTAGCCACAGCTTCGATATTTTCGGGTTTACAGTGCTCGTACTGTCTACACTCACTTCTTGGCGCATGAACAATGAAACCAATTTTCTTTGTTTTGGAAATAAATTTCCAATAAATTCCAACGTTGCTCAAGCATAATGCCTTAAGTATTGCCAGATTCGAAATAATCGATGTTTCATATTTAAATCGATAGATGGCCCACTCTATATTCCCATATAAATAAATTCTGAACATGTTACGCAATAATTTTATAAAGTTTGTTCAACTTTTGTCGCAACGAATATGGCATTAAAAAAAACAATTCAATTCCAATTGAATTTCAAAATGTACATGAAATTTCATGCAACAAGTATGAATCAAAATCAACCATACGGAACTCAATTACATTTTGTTTTTCCACTCTAAAAATATGTGACAACAACTCAAAACTTATTTGGTGCGAATATTCACACATGTTTGTTGCAATTAAAACAAAACGTAACAATTTCTGTGAGAAACTAAACGAAATGACAGACAAAAAACGAAAAAAATTAATTTCAAAAACAAAAACAAAAACAACAATTCAATAATTAAGAAACAAAAACAAAAAAAAAAATTAATAATTTTGTAACAATTTACTTAAACGGGCAGTAGAAGACCAAGTTGGGCAAAAATTCATCGTCAATGACACATCAAATGAGAAGCTAAATGAACGGTATTTTCTTTTGTTTTTGTACAACCATTATTAACCAGGCTTTCGAGGGGAAAAATCAAAATAGGCCATAATGGACAAAAATGTTGCAAAAAAAAAAAATGCGTTTCATTTCGTATTGACAGTGAACAAGATGTATTATCATCAAATACACGCATTGTGATACGTACAATGGAATGACGGACGATAACTATCGACAATTGAAATGTTGCAACAACAGCATCAATTGTTGCCACTTTCTTTAGCATGCAGAAAAAAAAAATGAGAAAATAAGAAAATAAGAGTGATGGACTCGTCGTAGTATAAAAAGAAAAATTTTTTTTTGGAATTTTTATTTTAAGTCGTGGTTGTTTTTTATCTCATTTTTTTTCCTTCTTGCTTTCTTAACTTTTAATTGGTCTGTGAGACAACAATGCAATTGCAACAAAGATTTCAAAGAAGATCATGCAACTTGTTTTTTTTTTTTTTTCAAAACACAGACTTCTAAAAGAATGAAAACGACAGATTTTTATGAAGGTTTTCAGAGGTTTTGCCTGAAATCTGCTGAGAAGAACCACGGCTTCGCATCTAGTTAGCCAACACACTACCTACCAGACTACGGCGACTGTTGTTGAAGAGAAACTATTATTTTTCTAAACAATATCCGGCTTTCTTTTGCTTAAAAGGTCACGAAGACTAAGAGGCAGAAAAGCTCCTTAGCATATAGACTATGGTCATTTCAAAATCTTAAGCAGAATCGATCTAGATCTCCTTAATGTCTTTCCAATACTAGAACTCGCATCCTGACACACCAAATGAATCCTATTACGATAGTTTACGTCCCGACAAAGTCGGTTATACAGTCTTTGCAGTCTAGCTTCATTTTAGTTTGTTTCTTGCACAACCACCTGATTACTGTAGTACTGTAGCGCTATAAAAACTGTCGCTGAGTGAATCCGGTATCCGAATATGTTGAGTGAAGATATAGTGAGTGAAGATAAGACTAAGAAGCAGCCATACCGAGAGAGTAAGTCGATTACAACTAAGATTGTTTAAGAAAGCGGCTGTATCTAGAGGGGTTTTTTTTGATAAAAAGACGTTGGCGGCATTTGCAAAGGCTTGTACAATAGAAAATTTCCATGAATTCTACGTGAAATTCCGTGCAGAGTAGTAAACAAATAATTTCACCCAAACTTTAATGATCTGCAAAGGAAAAGCGGGATAAAGTATCGAATTCTTTATATGTACGTACGTACATACATACATATTTACATAATTGATCATTACAACCATTCAGTAAGGATTACAGCCTTGCTTCTCACAGCACTTACGATGTGTGTGTTATATATTGCTACGTGAGTGCTTTGACCTACAATTTAAATTCGACTTTGAACGACAGAGGTTTTTTAAGAAAGTTTTCTTGGCAATTTTATTTTACTCTCTTAGTTTTTGTAAGAAATATGCCTAGAGGAGATCGCCGAGAAATTATTTCTTCACATTTCGTTTTTGTTGGACATGTTTGACCTGGAGTTTGAAGCGAAGCCTCACGCCTAATAAGGCAACATACTAGCTACTAGACTACGGCGACTTCAAAGAGTTGTACTTGCTGTCACTATATTCTGAAAAGAAGTACTCAGACAGTTGGTTAATTAATCTTTTTGTCATTTCCGGTACTATTCTGTTGCCATCATCGCTTCGATTGTTATTCCTTTCTTAACTGTTGTAGGCAAGAAGGACCTAAAGATCTGGTTAAGAGGAATAACATTTCTTTTCATCAATTTAAACTCTCTTCTAAAAATCAGTTTTCTTAAACACTTCACTACTTTAAACTATGCTTCTCTAAGAGATCTTTTCGCTGTTAATGAAAAATTTATAAGAAATGTGAAGAAAGAAAAAAAAAGAAAAGAAAAGAAAATAAAATAAACAGAATCAACAGAAACTTTCTTTATTGCAATCATTGTGTAAAAAAAAGATTGCCATCTCTCGACGTCAAACAGAACACACACGCAATTTGATTAAACGGCACTAAAACAAAAAAAAAAAAAAAACGCTACTGCAAATAAAAAGAAGAAGAAAAATAAGATCATCCAACAATTGTCTGAAAAGCAGAAAAACAGTAGAGAAGTAAACACGAAACAGTAGTAGAAAAAGGAAAAGATAATAAATTATAAATACAAACTAAAGAGTGAAATTGATTTTAATCAACAACAACAATAATAACAACAACAACACGAACAACACCAATATAGAAAATGAATGTTTTTCTTATAAAAATAATTTCAGATTTCAAGATTTTCTTTTCGTTTTCACACCCAAAAACGGTGAAACATTTTTGGAACGGACTTACTTTGTTGCCATACATGTACTGTATTACTGGTATGTTGGTTAAGTGCTAATGGTTGTAACATTTTTAAACGTTGTTCGGGACATACATTTCTTGACAGACTCAGAAGTTGATTCAGTTCTATCGTAACAAAGCCTATGGCGAGTGTAACTTCTATAAATCCATTAGTTATTAGGAACGTAGAGGAAAACAAATAATTTTCATTTCCGTAATTTTTTCAGTTTCAAGGTGAAATTTTTTGTAGCTAAGCAAGAGATATGTAGGGTATAGGTATGGTACGGTAATACTTGCATGGTTTCACGGTAATACTTGCTTGTCTTCCGCTGATTATGTGGCCGATATGGTTTTCTATACACCTATCATGAAGTCCCCTTAGTCTAGTAGATAGTGTATTGTCTTATTAGAAGTGAGGTCACAGCTCGAACGCCAGGTCAGACAATCTCCAGCAAAACGAAATATGAAAAAATGTTTCCAGATTTCTGGCAAAAACTCTGAGGGTCAATGAAACAACCATAAAAATTTGCTCAAGAATCTGTCGTTCGGAGTATAAAGTTCATTTATGTATAAAATTCGCACACATAAGTGACGTGAGAGGTCGTAATTCTAACTAAACGACTGCCATAATCTAAGCATAAGCAACTATAACAGATTCTTTGATAATCTATTCTTACTTGAAACACCCAATAAGAGTTTCTATTGGCACCATAGAGTCTTTGTTCCTGTAATTCTTTCTCTCTTGGCCATGGGTTGAGCAAACTTCTGGGTAAATTATTTGCAGTGAAATTAATTTATAATTTTGAATACGAATCGAGATTGATTCTGTTTGTAGTCAACAGGTTTAGTCACTACATCACTCTTCCTCTACTGTTAGCCTTCCTCTGGTAAACTGTTACCAAAAATAAAAATTTTTTTTTCGTTCGTTAATTCAGTCTAATCCTACAAAAGCCAGCAATGTTAGACTGCCAGAAGTTTTCACTTTGTTTCCATATTTTCCTAAACCAATATTACCAAAATTGGGGTTGGATAAACTACCATAAGATATATAATCAGATTAGTTATTTGCGCTTCCTTTAATTCTTGCCAACTCTAAGAGGGAAACGAAAAAGCCTAATGAACTAGCACTGAAGGGAAGGGAGATATCATAGGAGGAGATATATGCGTCCCTACTTTTTCAAATTGGAAAAAACGGCATGAAAATCAGCAAACCCATGGTTGCCGAATTTCAAAACTACTGTGTTGAGCAGTGGATACTGGGAGAACCGCAGAACTATTTCAAATCGATAAGAAAATGGCGCGTATTCTAACAGGAATTCAAATTGGGCCGTTGGCAGTTTCTATGGCAGATTCGGTGTGCTCGCATAAGGATTACTGTAGAAGTTGCCTTGATATGGAGGAAATGGAATCGGAAACAACATTTTTTACGCGAGTACCTTGCACTTCAGAACAGACGTCATCGGTTTTTAGTGACAAAACGTTTGAAGGTCTGGGCATGGTGGCAAATGTGCCACTAAGGGGACTGTCGGTTTAATCCAAAGCTCGCGGTGGTTCAAACCTACCACTAACAAATCCTGACTAGGGAGCTTATACCTCACTCTGGGTACCACAATGGGCCATGTGGGCCACCTAGTGAAATTGCCTGTGAACGGCAAGCTACTCGGTAAGCTAATCTAACCTAAGAGAGTTAAAAAATTCTCTTGCCTGTGAGTTTACAATAAATAGCTTAATTCCGATACAAATTTTTTTCCGTACAGTATTCATTGACACGTAGTCTAGTAGGTAGTGTGTTGGCTTATTAGACGTGAGGCAACGGTTCAAACAGTTAATCTCCAGCAAAACGAAATATGAAAAAAATTATTTCTTCGACGACTTCATCTCAGCAGATTTCTGACAAACACTCTGAGAGTAAACAAAAAATTATCAGGAAAAGGGTCTCAAAAATCTGTCGTATGAAGTTGATTTTAAGCTGTTAACACACACAACATACATAAGTGTTGTGAGAAGCTAGGATTCAATCCTGTCAGAACGGTTGTAATGACCAAAGTTGTATGTATGTATTCGTAGAGATGGACTTGATCCATCGTAATACTGGTATTGTACTTGTTTTCTTTAGTATCCAATCTATTTTGAAGCCATAGCCACCCGGTTGGCATACAATTTTTTCCATTTCGAATATCAAATAGTCTAGCCGATCATGATCAAGATAGTCTAGAACTTGTTTTTTATTATTTTAAATCACTATTAACAGAGAAAGAAAAAAAACACATTTTTTTTGTAATTAATTAAAGTAAATTAAATATTAAACGTGTATCAATAAATAAAAAAAATCAAATTTAATTGACTGGCAATGATCATCAGCAATGAAAAATAGAAATCAAATACTCAACGCCTCAGATGGCGGTCTTAGTTGGGCTTTTAAAATAAATCCGTTTGTGCAGGCTTTATTGCTGTTGTCGTCGCTGTTGTTGTGGTTGTTGTTGTTGTTGTTGTTGTTGTTGTTGTTGTTTTTATTATCAATAAACACAAATCCTATATCAGTTGGTAATGAAAGCATCTCGTTTATTCAATGCTGCTGTCTGCTGCTGCTGTTCTTTTGCAATCAATTGATTGCTGCTTGTGGTTCGTTTGTTCAACAACTTCAAACTTCAACTTCAAATGTTGATTGTGAAATACAAGCTCTGTTTATGTGTAAATGAATTTCAACATTTTCAACGTTTTTCATATTTTTTCTTTTGCAACATTTCTTCTTTTTGAAATTATTTTGAATTCTAGAGATGAATTATTATATCCAAACATGCAAGACATGGTAAACCATTTGACTGGGGTTTCTTTAGCCTACCCAGAGTATATAGTAGTGATCAGTTAAAGTTGTGATCAGTTTAGTCTAGAGAGTAGAGTAAATGTTGCATGTTTTAGCACCAGAAAAAAAAACTAAAGAATTCTGTTACTCTTTGCCTTGACAATGAGCGACTTAACCAATATGATGATCATGATCATCAACATCATCCACATCATGATCATCATGATCAGCATGGTCAGCATGGTCATCATAGCATACATAAGAAAACATTTTCAAGCTATTGAACTCGTAAGAAAATTGTTACGATTTTTTTTCCATTTCAATTCATTTCTTAAAGCATAAATTATGTTGCATGCTTATGACAAGTTGCTTATTGAAATCTTTAAATAATAATAACAACAACAACAACAATAAAATGAAGAGTTAAAAAAAAGAAAAGCAAGAACTTTACAAACTTATGATATATTTATATGACAATGATAGATGCCCATTAGCCGGAAGCTACAATATACAGAAATTATTAACAATATTAGAGCATAACAATATTTCTCCTTTTTTTTCTTTCTATCCGTTCGTTATTGTTTTGTTGTTTAAATTAGTTTTTGTTTGTTTGCTTTCTGCTAATGGGGTTCAAGTCAAAGGCTCAGCTTGTTGCTGAATTGTTTGCACAATGTTGTAAGACATGATCGTGTCATTGGAATTTTTGTTTCGCCTTTTCCTTTTTCCTAGAGGCTTTTCATAATAAACAGAAGAATAAGAAAAAAAAACAACAACAAAAAAATTTTCATTATGTATTCCGTGACAACTGCCATAAGGCCTGGAAGAAGAAATTTGTTGCTTTTGTTAAAAAAAAAAATTCATAATTGATATGTGCAATGACCGAGTTCAACAAGAACTTATTGAATGAAATAGAAATTGTAACGGCCAGCTAACGGATATGCTGGGCAAGATTTGCAAGTAAGACTTAAAACTTTCGGTTACAAACGTCTTTTATAGACTTGACTCTTCTAAAGATCTATAATCGTGGGTTGACTCACAATATCTTGGACAATTTCTGTACTCAAGAGATATTGACCTAGGCAAACATTTGGAACTTCCGCATTTTGCCAGTTGGTAACGGCCATCTCGTTAAAGCTGCATACATATGTCAAAGTAGTTGTAATTTATTTGTTATTAAGTTGCCCTAGCTACCTATTTGATTTATTAGCGTGGGGCCATGTTTCAAATCACAAGTCAAATATCTCCAATAAAAATGAAATAAAAAAAAATATTTCTTCTGCTACTTCCTGAAGGGTTGTATTAGCGAATTATGTATGTATCTATGTATGTAGTTGTCATTTATTTAGTTTGTCACTATGAACAACCATAGATATCAACGTGTGTTCGTTGAATGGACTCGAGAGCAGTTGGCAGCTAAAACTATTTATGAATTCAGATTCTGAAATCAGGTTTTCTAATTGAATATCCTGCCAAATCAAAGATAAGTAAGAAGTAACGGACTTTACCAATAATTACTGATCCCCTCTCTTGAAAGAAGATTTGCTGTATTTAAAGAATTTCTTGTGAAGCCTACATTACTTGGTTGCTATGGCTGCTTTAATTTAACATTGAAGTCACTGTAGTCCAGTAGATAGTGTGTTGGCTTGTTAGACTTGTTAATTTTCCTTGTTTCTTTCATTGAATTGAAAGTTACATTTGTCTAGTTTTTTTTAGTTTGTAATTCTAAAGAAAGAATTGTTATTTCTAGGAGTCTCATTGTTTATTTCATCATTTCGTCTCATTTCCTATTGGGGTTTTAAATAAAATGATGTTCTAGCTAACAGTTCTGTTTAGCATTTACAACAACCACAAACCTCTTTTGCATATGAAACTCACCACGAAGTGACAACCGGTATTTTGCCGCAAAAGAACAGCTGATGCTGTTGTTGTTGTTGTTTTTTAATTGTATGATGTAATCTTTTTCGTACAATTGAGTGAAAGTTTTTGTTTTAAAGTTTATTGTTTTAAAGAAAAAATAGAATTTGCAAATAAAAAATAAAAAAAAAAAAACATAAAAATGAATGAAGAAATGCGCGCAAGATTCGTTGTTACAATATTCGGTACACAAATCGGTGAACAAATCGGCCTTCTAAATATATATGAAAATTGCCTTCTGATTAAAATATACTGGAGCCATGTATGTATATTGGAGCCACAGGTAAATACGTTGAAGCACAATTTACAAAAAATAAGTCTAATAATCCTATTCGAACCAACAAAGATCATTTATTTTCCATGAGAATTATAAAAAAAAATTGCACTCGTGGGCAGTTTCTATTGCAAAAATCCAAAAAATGAAGCTGCAAATTGGTCTCTCATTAGGACATGTACTCCGGGGCTAACACTGGGTTAGTATTTCTTATTTACAAACAGTGAGAAAAAGAAATTTTAAGCTTACAAAAGCCATAACAAATTTGGCTCTTTAGATAGCAAAGATGTGAAAGAATTCTGAAATCAAGTTTTCTAATTGGATATCCTATGAAATCAAAGATAATTAAATAGGATGGAGATTTACCAATACTTACTGATCTTCTCCAAACTTTAAATTTATCCTAAACAGAAATCCTTAAACTAGATTTGCTATCTTTATAGAATTTCTTGTGCAGCCTATGTTGCTTGGGACAAGGGTGCTTTAGTTTACTTTTTAAATTTCACTTAACATCGAAGTTGCCATTGTAACAACGGCCCTAAGTGTGCTTATTACCTGCACATGTAATTAAATCTCGTTTTAAAGTCGTTTGACCAAAAAATTTTAGAAATCAAATCATCTACTAATGAAAGCCATTAGAAGAGCATAAGTATTGTAGTTGAATTTCATATTAAAAAAGAAAAAAAATTTTTTTTCTTCTCATTTTGTTTTGCTTTTCTTTTTCCGGTTTATGAATGATTAATTGGGAATTTGCTTAATCTCACTGGCAAAAGAAAAAGATAAATCACCTTTAAATCTCTATTAATAGAGTTCATGAAACATTCATGTCATATTAGAGCATATAACCTGTCAGTTTAATTCAAATTAAATAAAAATCCCTCATGTAATGCCACAAATCCATTTTGCTAATCTGGGTCAGTAAACTATTATCTTCTATTTTTTTCACTGTAACTCGCTATTCTGCGGCAATGGATTTATTTCAATTATCATTAAGACTTGAGCAATTTTCTTTGATTCGCATGCAAAAAAATAGAAAAAATCCCATTTAGAGCTCATTTCCTGTTCATTATGTATGTTTTTTTTTTTGTATGGAAAAGATGCCAAAGCTGTTCTATGGCATGGGTGGCAGTCAGTCGGTTAGAGGCTGTTCTACTCTAACGAGTTCAAGTGTTTAATGTTGGCACTGAAATGCACTTTAAACACAAGTATTACGTTAATAATGTTGGTTTGTACAACACAAATTGCATAAATTTTAGTTGTTGTAACAAATAATGAAACATGATTACAAACAAAAGGCAAATAAATAATTAGTTAAGGGAACGCTACAGTTTTTTTTTATTTTTATTTTCGAAGTTCATAGTACAATTGAGTGATGTTTTCTTAAAATTTACCTTTCGTACGATTAGTCTTCCTTAACCAACTGTAGCAGCCTCTCTCTGGCTGTTTTGTATTGCTCTTTTGCATAACATGCGTAGGCTGTTTTGACATATTTTGTCATCATCATCATCATCATTATTATGATGATAATAATCACGATTGTCAGCATTAGATGCAATATGTTGCACATAAGTACCATTGCTGCAACGACGAGTACCAATAGAAACAAATTTTTACAGGCTATGTAGAGTTCCTGTAGCAAATTGGAGAAAAAAAAAGAGAACACCCATCAACAATAACCTAGTTATTGTTAAGTTAGTGTGTTACAAAACTGAACTGAAGCGTTTAAAATGCAATCAATTCAATACTACGGGCGTTTGGAAAAAAGTGCACTGTAAGCCTACAACATTAACACCTTCTTCATAACGACCAAAGTTATTATTTTTTTTTGTTGTTCGATTCGTTACAAGACTTCATTTGTTGAACCATTTCACACCTGGCATTTATGGTTTTATTATTTTTTATTTTTTATTTTTTTTTTTCATCTTCTTGTGGCAGAACAAGAGCGCGGAAATACTTATTTAATGGTAATCGGTGTAAAATTGTTTAAATAAATATAATTTTGTAACCGCTAAACAAATATCGTATTTTTAAAAATATTGTTTTTTAGTTTTATATTTTCATTTTATTTCTTATTTCTTATTTATTTTCGAAAAGTGTGACATTTCGTGAACCATAAACCAAATAGGAAAGATCAGTTACAACAAACAATACAATACTAAGCATTGGCACTGGCTGAACTGAACTGAACTGAACTGAAGGTACGAAAACGAAAAAGAAGGGCGCAAATTTTATAGTCAAATTTAGAAAAGAAATTAGTAAAGGGAAGTGTGTTGTGGTAGTATGCATGAATGAGGAGAGATGCTGTTATCGAAAGCCTTAAACCGCGTGTGTGTTCAAAGTGAAATTTATGAATATTCATAAAGTCATTATCATGAGTCGTATCATGAGTCGTGTAATGTCTTATTATTATTAGCAAATAGCAAATAAAAATAGAAACAAATCGTGTTAGATTTTGTACAAATAATGAGAAAAATTGTGTATGTAAGTGAGAGGTAGATGAGAAATTATGTACAATTTTGGAGGGAATTTTTTTTTTTTTTTTTATTTGTGATACAATGCAAGGTTTATTGGCGTCATATTTCTCTATGCTAACGTTATCCATAACCAAAATGTATTAATTTTTTATCTTTTTTACTCAAAAATTAGTTGACCTTCACCAAACATTTTTAGATACAAACATACATGCAGAATTGATCGTCTCACAACCTCTCAGTCAAGGATACGACATAGCCTTCTCACATCACTTATGCTGTGTGTATTAACACGAGTGTTGTGACCTACAGTTTAAACTCGTCCCCGAAACTACAGATTTTGAGCAAACTTTTCATGGCAATTTTATATTACTCTCAGATTTTTTGCCAGAAATCTGCTGAGTAGTAAGTCGACGAAGAAATTTTTTTTTCATTCTTCGTTTTGTTGTGGTTTGCACCTTGGCTTACGTCTAATAAGACAACGCACTACGTCTAGACTACGGTGTTCTAATGGAATTTGGATGACTTAATATTGTACTATTATCCCCTGTCTCTTTGGATTTGCCTTTATTGGTCATATCACGTAAGAGCTTATTTCAGTAGACTACGGCGACTTCATATCCCATGCCATTGGTAAAATTCAGCCTGATATGAACGTTTCGTATGAGCTTCACCCATTATAGTCCCCACATAATGGCATCAATAGTCTTCAATACCGAACATCAAAAATTTCTCTGTACACTCACATACACCTTGTTTAACTTAAATTTAAAGATAGGATGCACTAAGGATTAATTTCCAATCGATTCGAACGAAATGTGCTTCATAGAAATAAAATAATTTATGAAGCATTTCTATTTAATGTTTAAATGCCTGTGCGATTAATTCAACAATTTTAAAGGAAAAAAAAATTGATTTAAAAATTCTTTCAAAACTAAATCATCGTCTAATCATTATTCTTACTTTCAAATTCCTGTGAAACGCTCACATAAATTCAATAAAAACAGAAAAAAAAACAGAAATCCACCAAACCTGCTCTATAATTACGCTGAAAAAGCAATATCATGTCATAAATTCCCATTAAATAACAAAAACATTTTAATTGCTCGTAATTATTGTCATTGTTCGAAAGAGAATATGCACACGTTAAATAAATTAAATTAAATTTAATAAAATAAAAAAAAAATTAAAAAAAAACAACAACAACAAATAATTATTCATACGAAATATTATAGAATTAAAATTCATTAAATTATAATGGAAAAAGATAACAAAGAAAATATCAGGAGAATAAAATCTGAAATCTAATTAACTTGTCTGTTGTAAATCAAACAGGAAATGCTCTTAAAATGGGATTTTTGTCAGCACAGCAGAACTCCAATGACACACTGAAATAAATGATTTACGAGTAACATAGCACTTTAAGTGGTTAGCTTTACATAAACGTCAATATCAGCTCAGCTACGAAAGTAAACTGATGCATAATAAGGAAACCAATATATTTCGTTCAGGATTATAGCTTTTAAGTCCTCCGTTATTTGTGTTTATATGATGCAGTTTTTCAATGGCTTGGCTATAAAAACCACTTTTTACTGCTCCTCTATAATAGTTTTCAAAGAAATTGAAAATGCGTGGGTGATATAGAATTCAGTTAACAAAATCCAAAATCAATTTTAAAATTCAATTTGTTGATCAAGCCTAATTTCAAAACACCCTAGGCTGCAATATAGTTTTAAGCACTATTAACAGTTAATTAATGGTTAGGACTAAGAAAATTTGCTATAAAAATGTATCGTTAGCTTTTCCAACCCAAAATTTTGTTTATGAAACGGACATTAGCCAGTAATTTCGGGTCTGGTCTAGTTCACTGCTGGACTACTTCACATCAGGACTACTTCACAGCAGATCTATATCACTGCAGAACTATTTCACTGCAGGTCTAGTTCACTGTAGGACTCCTTCAGTGCAGGTCTAGTTAACTGTAGGACTACTTCAGTGCAGGTCTAGTTCACTGCAGTTCTAGTTCACTGCAGGACTGCTTCTCTGTAGGACTACTTCACTGCAGGCCTAATTCATTGCAGAACTACTTCACTGCTGGACTACTTCACTGCAGGACTACTTCACTGCAGGTCTAGTTCATTGCAGGACTACTTCATTGGCGAACTACTTCACTTTAGGGCTACTTTACTGCGGGAATCCAGATTGGAAATATGAAATTAATAGTCGCATGATTACTGACATCACTGTATTATAACCTGCACCAATTTCAATGTTAGGTGAACTCATATAACAGTGGATGGTGAACCTTCCCGATAGCGACCCTGAAAGCTCTGTTGAATTCATGTCCGCTGCAAAATCTACGGTCTTTGGAGACTATAGTTAGATTGGTGAAATTTGTTAAGTGACTCGGAACCAATAAAATCGATTGGCTGACAATTCCCTCCTTAACTGCGCCCACAACAGAACCAATAGACGCTATGATTTTGGAAAGTGTTTCAACAACAAGACACAGTCTTTTAAAAGAAAGAGAATGTTGTGATAAGTAGGTGAGTCAGGAACGGATCTTGGAACAGAAGCAGGAGTTTTTGGTTTCAGAGTAAAATACTCAAAATCTATGGGGAAACTCTAAGCGGTTATATTCCAAGAAGTTTTTCCCATAGAAAAATATTGTCAATTAAACTTGAGTAGGAAGCACAAAATTCAAGCAATACCATCCGAGGTTTTATGAGGTCAAATTGTATATATATTTAGTACGGAAAATAAGGTTACCCTTGGCTGGGAACCACTACCAGTGGAAATTATCCGCAATAAGCAAGTAGACGAGCTTGCGAAGAGGGATATGCCACTCTATTGACGTGGCCAAAATCATCAAATTCGAGTGCTGCCGGATGTTTTAAAGGTGTTTTAAAAGGGCAAATAAACAGAGGCTAAGACTCCTCTTAAACAATGAAAATCAAAACTTCTGTTGGATAATTACAATAAGTGGATACCTGAATCATGCATTATACTTTACAGCAGTAACCTGAGATTAGTAACTGGTCTATCGACAAGGCTATGTAGACTCAGAGTACGATTCTTGGAAACTTCTCATGGTAATTTTATTTACTCTCAGAGTTTTTGACTAAAGGCTGCTGAGAATATTTTTTCACATTTTCTTTTTTGTCAGTCCTCGGCTTCACGTCTAATAAGCCAACACACTACCTTTTCTAATATCTCAAAGAAAAAGTGACGTATTTGAGGATCTGATATACTGACATACTGTAATTACCAGTAGCTTAGAGGGGCACGATCACTTAGACTTGTGCATGTGTTGTTATGAAGCAATCTGTATAATTGTGTTCGCCACTGTATTTATACTTTTAATAAGACGCTGAAGAAACTATTTGCAAGTGTTAGATATTAGAAATCAAATCAATTCAGCTATTGAGTGAGCAATAAATAAAACGACAGGTGAGGACCCTATAGAATAGGCTCATCCCTCTATGTTTGAATTGAAGACTTTTAGTCTTCAATCAAAATTAAAATTTGCCACACTGTGTAAAAGCCACATACTTTTAGAATGAAATCTTCGGGCCTGTTGAATATTTTCGAGACGAAATGGCTAACTGGCTTGTAATTACTGATAGAAAAAGCACTGTAGTGGCACTGTGCTGATGTTATACTATGATTAAATTATGTATGCTAGCCGGTCTACAATAGACACAAATTCTAAAAGAATCCCAAAAAGTAACATGAAAAGGGGTTATCTCTTGTAGTTTCAAAGGCAATCAAATTCAGTAAAAAATCGTTTTAAATTCATTCAAAATTTAAATGAATGTTAGAGAAAACGTGCCTAATACAAGCATATTTTGATCAGCAGGCTATTTTCCCTAATTTTGTTACAAACTGTAGAACAAAACCAAATTTACCCCTACTACTGATGATAGCGTTAAAGGCTATAAAAAGGAAGTAATCCGCTTAAAGGTCAACACTTTTTAAAATATAAAATCAAATCTTAAACTAAAAAAAGGTCAAGGTTTAAGGCATTGTGAAAAATAAATAAGTTCGGCTAGACATTCGAAAAACATAAAAACGGAGACAATAAACGGAAGCGGTATTTTCAAAATGTTTAAACAAAAGAAAATTTGTCGACGTGTTTAACATAAATAAAGATGTCAACACAAACTGATTATTTTTGTTTTTATGTTTTCTTTTTATTTGTTTCTGGCACTTTTTTTTTTTATAAATTATTTTGTGTTTATTGTCTTCCGAAGAAATAACAATGAGAGATTTTTCCTTTGAAAACGTATTGAAAACAAAAGACTTAAGCAACAAACTTGTTGCAGTTAAACTCACTCACAGTGCTTAGCAGCATTGAAAAATGCATTCTTTTCGTTTGTATTTCTGGGGTGTATTTTCTGCTGTTGTTGTTGTTGTTGTTTTCAATACAATTTCTTAAATGTTAAATTTAATTGTTACAACAAAAATAACATTGGCAAAAACAAAAAAAACTAACGAATGAAAAAAAAAAAGAAGAAAAATATCGAAATAAATTAAGAAAAGAAGCAAAAACACACGGGGAGATCTTATATTTTCTTGTAAAATTTCAATTTCAAATCACGATTTTCTCACAACTACAATTTTCATTTGAAAATAAGAGAAAAAAAAATACAGAAAAAACAGAAAAAACATTAAAAAAAAATAGTTTGGGGAAAAAGAACCTGAAAAAAAGCAATTTCAGAGACTAAATTGTTGTAAAGCGAAAAAAAATAGAAAAGAGAGAGAGAAACCCTAAAAGAATTCAAATTTGTATTCAAAATTTAAATTACTTTTAAGTAAGATTTTTAGTTTTATTTCTTATTGTTGTTTTTGTTATTCATTCTTCATCTCATACAATATATTTTGGAGTTCATTTCCATACCATAAAATAGTCAACGACTTAGTTGCTGGACTAGTGTTTTTTTTTCCTTACCTACAGAAGAACAATGTCAATGTTGACAGGATTGTTAATTAAAATCGTGATCTTTAAAATACATTTTGATTTAGAAGTTGCTAAAAAAAATGTACAAAAATGAAAAAAAAAAACTAAAAAAAAACTTGATGTTAAAAGAAAACGTAGCGATTTATATGTAAATGACATTGTTGTTCAACAACAACAACAACAATAACTTACTAACCATATACTACTTTGAATTTCTGTCAACTGGGCCGCAAACCAGACTAATCAATCAAGAACTTTTTTTTGTTTATTTTTTGGTGGAGTATGTACTCAAGTAGTATAGAAAAAAAATCAATGAAGTTCTATGTTGTAGTGTAGTATGAAACGTTTCTCTCAACCCGTTAATACACTCCATGTGTCACCACCATATTGTAGTAGATAGTGTGTTGGTTTAGTAGACATCAGGGGTCAGTTCATACTCCAGGTCATATAACTCCAACAAAATGATAAAAAAAATTATTTCTTCACCGACTTCCTCTCAACAGATATCTGGCAGAAACACTGAGAAGTAAATAAAGCCGCCATGAAAAAGTTTTTTAAAACTCTGTCGTTCGGAAACGACTTTAAACAGTAGGTGCCGCCACTCATATATAAAATTAAAGCACACATCAGAAGTGGAGTAAGAAGCTAAGTCATAATCCTTAGCATATGATTGTAATGACCAATTGTGTACTCGTATATACGTATGCAATATACTTCATAGGATTCGTTAAAGATGGCATCTCATAGAAGTCTATACATGGACTAAGATTTTGTTGTATGATGCACGTTGTCATATTGATGAGACTTACACTCCATGACGGTACGATTGTGTTGTGATCGGTATTGCAGAAGAAACATTATGGCGATAAGGAGAGAACATTGAGTATTTTAAAATTAAATAAGGGCGTTATGATCACGCTAATGAGCGTGATCATATGGAATATGATCATTATGGAATATTCCGCCTTTATGTACATTTGAGTCGTATTAGAGTGGCGAAGGTAAGAGACGTTAGGTTGATATATCTTGTGTTGAAATGTAAAGTGCACGGTGAACTGGTCTATTACCGCAAACATCGAAAAATAGCAATCCGTAGTACCAGTAACGCTCGAATACAGCAATTTCACAGCAAAATGTCGGGATTTAAATGTTTGGATGTGCTTTTCAATGAGGCATTGTAATTTCTAAGCTAAGAGAGCGTTGGCATACGAATGAATCTAGAATGGATCTGGGTAAACATGATGGTGTTTTTGGTCCCAGAAAAACATATTTGGAGTCCATGGGAATCTTTTTCCACTTAAAGCCTATGTCATCAGTAGAGTGATGGTTCATTAGACGACAGTGTGATAGTTTAATAGACGAAATAGAAAAATATATTTCTTTTGACTACTTCCCCTTAACAGCCATTTAATAACCACGAGAAATTTCTCAAAAAATCTGTCATTCGTTGCCGTCTTCAAACGGTAGGTCCCGCCACTCATGGACAAAATTAACATACAGAACTTTGGTGGTGTGAGAAACTAGATCGTAATCCTAACTACGGTTTTGCATTGCCGACGCAATGTATATTTATTTAGTATGGGAACGGTCTCTCACACATGATGTTCTGTGATGAGGAAAATAAATCATCAGAATATTTTTGGAATAATTTAGATAGATTGAGAGCAGTACAATAGATCATGTATCCGCAGTAATATGGCATCTCTTGCGGCAGTAATAACAAACATAATGTTTGAACGTAGGGCTCTAGGCAGCCTCCTGAAGTTATATTCAATTAGAATGAAACTGTTTGAGATTTTCAACTGCTTAATGTTGGATTGTGTAATCGTGAGTTCGAATCTGGCCAGATTTTATTTAATAAAATGTAACAAAACTAAAATAAAATAAAATGCAATAAAAGACAACAAAAATACAACACTGGTCATGAAAACAAGAACACTAATTCACCAAATTTAATATAACGTTGCGTACAACGTATTCCAAATCATTTAACTTCTTGAAATAAGTACACGGTGCGACAGTGAAAATACACTTAAGTTACTACCTAATCTGAGTTGTTCAGTTAGTTGAGTAGAACTCTCCAAACTTGTTTTATTTGACAAAAACTGTTTTTTTTTTTTGATCTCTTCACGAAAAGTTATTGATTACCCGAATATGTTTGAACCTATTCTAAAAAGGGAGAGATTAGCCTTTAAAACGGTATTCATAAATATTTTGTTCAAACTTATATGTTAGAAGTTTTGATAGGGTATACTTGAAAAATGTAATTTTTTTCTTATTTTTTCTTGTTTGGCCATTCTTAATTGGAAAATTCAATTAAAAACTATGAAACAGGTGGAAATAATTTTAAAGTGCATTCTCTTGTAAAGAAATTGACACCTCGCTTGATAAAATCGGACAGAAATTACAGTAGTTACTATATAAATAGTAAAACAGTCGTGT
Organism: Sarcophaga bullata; assembly: GCA_005959815.1. Taxonomy (NCBI): domain Eukaryota; kingdom Metazoa; phylum Arthropoda; class Insecta; order Diptera; family Sarcophagidae; genus Sarcophaga; species Sarcophaga bullata. Next base: position 71,705 of record QOCX01000208.1, read on the forward strand.
TATGTTTTTCTATATATGTTATCTTATCAAATGAACTTTTATCAAATGAACTTTCAGTTCAAAAAAATTTCAAAATTTTTGATGGATCTTGATTGTTTACCGCAAACTGTGTCAATTTCACGTTTGGGCGACTACCAGAAATTGGCTAATATTTGTGTTTTTCGCAAATCTTATTTTTTTTCACTTTGCGCAAACATTGGCCAATTTCTGGGGCGCGCTCAAATGTGAAATTGACACCTTTTCCTATAAACAATTAAGATCTAACAAAAAATGTTAAAAATTTTCAATGTAAAGTTCAGTTGATAAGATAACATATATAAAAAAATATAAAACGACTGTTATACTCTTTAAATAATAACTGCGGTAATATTTGTCAGATTTCATCAAACCAAGTGTCAATCCCTTCACAAGAGAATGCACTTTAACCACTTATTTTATATTTTTCCAATTAAAGCTTGCTACTATGAATGGACAAACTTGGAAAATTATGAAAAAAAAATGCCCATTTGCCAAGTTTATCTCATCAAACCTCAAACATCAGAATAATAATTCGAATAATATATATATGAATACCGTTTCAAAGGCCTCCATATCTTCCCTTTCTAAGAAGGTTTAAATTTTAGTGGTCAGTTCAGAAATGTTTGTGTAATCAATAAATTTGTGCGTAAAGTCCAAAAAAAAAAAAAAACTGTTTTTCTCAAATAAAACGTGTTTGGAGGGTTCGAGAAAGAAAATTTTTTTTTTTTTGAGTTCTACTCAATTAACTGAACAACTTAGACTAGGTAGGTAGTTACTCGGGTGTATTTAATTTTTGTTTTTAACTTTTATTTTAAAAAATAATCAAATTCAATTCCTTTCGTTTAAAATTTTTACACACCAAGTTTCCCATTTTAAATGTTGAGAATTGTATCTCATAGATCTGATCCCTTGATTATCTATTGACACAGTGTTTCAGTAAATATTTAATGTTTTGTAATAAATAACGAAGTCGCCGTAGTCTAGTAGGTAGTGTGTTGGCTTATTAGACGAAAGGCAAGGGTTCGAATCCCCGTCAGCGTCAAAAACGAAATACAAAAAAAAAATATTTCTTCGGCACTTCCTCTCAGCAGATTTCTGGCAAAAACTCTGAGAGTAAATAAAATTGCCATGAAAAGTTTCTCAAAAAAATCTGTCGTTCGGAGTCGACTTTAAACTGTAGGTCCCGCCACTCATGTATAAAATTAGCACACACAACATAGTGGTGTGAGAAGCTAGGCCGTAATCCTGGCTGAAGGGTTGTAATGGCCAATTATGTATGTAATAAATAACGTAATTACAACACCCTTTAAGTCTTATAGTTCCAAATAATTCCGTGTGCATAATCATAAAACAATTATTAAATGGAAAATCCGCTTGTGTTCTACAATCACAAATGTAAACATTTCTTATACTTTTTTTTATTTTTTATTTTTTTTGTTACCATAAACGGTTATACGGTTTAAATATCCACAACAATGTAACTTAAATGCTTAATGTTTTAATCATTTGACGAGATAATTTATCTTGCTGGTATATAAAATGCAGAGGTGTTTCTATTGAAAAAAGTACAAAAACAAAAAAGCTACAAATTAAAACCATTCACTTTAGCCAATAATATTCCTAAACATCTAAGTAAAAAAGTGCAGCAAAAAAAAAAAATTGCAACACAAATCATTCAATCAAAAACAACAAAGCGTTTAGGAAGGCCAAGTTTGTTGACTTTCATTTAATTCGAAGTTTAATTATCTTTTTAAAAATGCATAAATTATCTGCTGTTTTTTTTTTTTTCTCTGTTCGTATATTGTAAAAATTACAACACGTTTGTTGCTTTACATTACAAAAACAAAAAAAAAAAAAAAAAATTTTGCTGCTTATTATTTCAACGTTTTTTTCTATTGCTGCCACCAACTTATTTTCCATCAGCCGTTTTGTTAAATATTCGCCGACATTTACATTTCACTTACAATTTTCTCATTTTTTTTCTCCATTTTTTTTTCTCATTTTAAACAATCCATCTAATTGGCCAATTTAATTATCTTTGGCAAGAAAAAAAAAAAAACAACAACAACAAAAAATCAACTCATTTAACTGTCAATAAGATTGTCTGCATTTTACGTGATTGCATTTTAACGCAGATTAATGTTGTCTATCTATCGTACGAGTGAGTATATGAGCATTTCAAATTCACTGCTTTTCTTTTTCTTTTTCTTTTTTTTTTTTCCTCCTCAAATATTTTCCTGTATTCGTAAAGAAATGCATGAAACACTTTAAAAAGAAAATTTGCAAAACAAAACGATGATGAATACATGAAATTAAGTCGCCTATTTGTGGACACTATAATGAACTCATAAAATTCAAATATCTTACACGACTTCTATGCAATTGGGCTTCTAGTTAAAGCCACACTTCTCTTTCGGCCTACGTACTTGGTCATTACAACTCTTCTGTCAGGATTACGACCTAGTCTTTAAACCACCGAATGACAGAGTTTTTGTCAGAAATCTGCTGAGAGGATGTCGTCGAAGAAATATTTTTTCATATTCAGTTTTGTTTGAGTTATCTGACCTGGGGCTTGAACCGTGGCCTTACATTTAATAATACATCATTACCCATTAGACTACGGCTATTGCTTGATTGTGAGAGATTAAAGCAAGAAGAATTTCAAAGATTCCTTGAGTATTGCGCAACAAATTGTGAAAAAACAAAAGACAACCTCAGACACTTAGTGATTCTAGCTGAAAAACTGAGAGTTCGATAAGTTCTGATAAATGATAGCAGGCGGATGAAGCTGGCGTTGTATATCAGAATGCTGCTAATTGGGTGTTGCGCAACAAATTGTGAAAAAACAAAAGACAACTTCAGACAATTAGTGATTGTAGCTGAAAAACGGAGAGTTCAGTAAGTTCTGATTAATAAAAGCAGGCAATAGAATGCTGCTAATGAAACAAACCGAACTTAATGTTGCTTGCAGATTAGACACAGTTTCGTACAGGAGTTGAGATCAAGTTTCAGACCAATACGAGGTTCTATGACAGATACATGGAAAAAACCGTGCAGTAATTGGCACTCTACTTCGGATTGTAAGTAAAATTGAGTGTTTAGCTATATGAGTGGCAGTTACAAAGGTTCCTAAAGAATATCTGAAATTCATCGAGGAACATGAGTTAAAAATATTCGTGACAGCGACAGGCGAATGAAACTTTTTTCAATTTTTTTTTCGTAATACTTGAATCGTACCATTCGATTGGTTGCTTAGATTGGTTGCTTACGAAAAGCCTAATCAGGCGAAATAGAATGAGCCTAGTGACCAATGGCGGTCAATAAAAAGTTAAATGACTTTTTCTAGAAACTTCTCAAGCAACAACAAAGTCAAAATCTGTCGTGTTATATGATTTGTGGCACTGTCTTGTTGATACCACATTCGATCCAGTTCATAGTCTACAATTCTTTTCCAATTCTAGATCTAAAAATAAAATGGTTATCATACGGTCCCAGTGCCCTAAATTCATTGGTTCCTTAAGTTGCATTTTCATAAAAAGATGGGCCATGTACAACTCCATACCCTAAATCGCAGATACAATTGGTTTTACGCAATCACTTCTGGATTTTTCAAGGCATAAGCAGCAATCTTGTGTTAGGTTCGCAAAATCCGTAGTGAAAGTCTGCTGTTCCAGCAATCAGTCAGCATATCTGGCTTTAATTTTTGCGTGAGTTAGACTTTCTATGAATGGAGATGCAAATCCAAATGTAAAATACGCGATAAGATAGCTGAAAGCCAGGTCTAGACATAATTTTCCTTCAACTAATATTGCTTTTATTCAGCAAGCAAGGTATCAATCACACCATCGTAGTTTTTGTTAAAGGCTTTTAACAAAACTTTAATCGAAAGAAAAGCAAAAAAAAAAAGTTCACAACTAATAATCGATTTCCTTGATTAGTTGATTGAATGTTGAGTGACGTTTGATATTTTCATCGCTTTAACAACAAAAACAAAAAAAAAATTAAAAAAAAAAAGGAAAAGTGAAACAAAAGAAAATAAAATTAAAGAAAATAAAAAATGAAAAACGAAACATGGAAAAATTGATCTTCCGAAAAGCCTTAACGAGCGTATGGTACATTAACATGAAATGGTTTATGGTAGTAGAAGCAATTTGTATACACCATACGGTCATAAAATAGGAGATAAAATTTGGGTTTTTTTTTTGTAATTCCAAGAAATTCATTTCAAAAAAAAAGAAACAAAATTCTTATAGCATATCAACGTCCATTATGTGGTGTAATTTGAAACATTTTAAAACTTGTTTTTTTATTACATAATATTGTAATATTTTAAAACAAATTTGAAATTCTTCTTTTCTCTTTATTTTTTTTTTTTAAATATTCTTTTAACCGAACATATTAAGTTACAAAATTATTGAATTTTGAACAGTTCATTAACCACAATTATTGTTAAAAAATTATGTCCGCAGGGAAAAGAACAAGACAAGCCTTTCGATTTTTATGTTATTTCGAAGACTGTTTTTCTTCACTAGCCAAGCATAAGTAAGTATGAGACGAATGAATTTCTTATTTTAAAACATAAAATTCTATGAGCGTTACTAACAAGTCATTATCATGGAAGCAAATTGATTTGAAGAACATTTTAAACATATTTAACCCGTCAAAGGTATTAAAAATGCTTGCGCTTACAGAAGCAGTTTTTTTTTTTTTTTTTTTTTTTTTTTTGAAAGCAAATTTTGTTTGTGCCCAACGGCTTAAAATTTTTCTTTCTGAGTCTTCATTGATCATTGCAAGCCTTACCCTTTAGTCAGGATTACAACCTTGCTTTTCACAACAACCATGTTAAGTGTGTTCATTTTATGTACGAGTGGCTGTATTTACAGTTTAAACTCGACTCCGAGCGATAGATTTTTGGGCAATTTTGTTTTACTTCTTGTATCACTTTTTTCATTTCAGTTTATTTGATCTCGATGTCTAAGCTGAGGTTTTGAACCTCGGGTNCTTGTCTAAGGAGTCAAAACAAGATTACGGCGATTTCAAACTGTCCTATCGAAACAATCCTCACAAAAAAGCGTATATTCGTCTTAGATGAGTACCTTTAACGCCATAAAACGGAAAGAAAAATTTTCATTTCTCACAAGAAATCGATGCATGTTAAACAACTCCTCTTGGACATATCGTCCTCTGAAAACTCTTTGTAACTCAACGTTTTCGTCACTACATACTCTAAAGATCTTGAACACTACAAACTATGTCTCTACACCCTCAGACAATTTATCGCCTTCATTTTCTTAGAGGAAATAAGAGATTTCGTTCATTTATAGCTTGGAACGGAACAATTCTACAATAGTTGGACTTAAACTTTTGTAAGGCTTCCATAAAGAATGGCAAAGCATTCTGTAATCCGGCAAATAAAATAAACATTGTTGGTTGAGACATTTACAATTAAGCTTTTGTTGCCTGAAAGTTATAATAGCCTGCGCGCCCTGGAAAAAGTATTTATAATTACGGCTGGTTTAAAGTCATCGTAGTGTAGTAGTAATCCAAGTAATAATAAATATCATGGATTAAATGTGGTTATTTTGCCTTCGCCTCAGTCTAGCAGGTATTGTGTTGGCTTATTAGACGTGACACCACAGTTCAAATCCCTCTTTAGCACTACGAAATAGAAAAAAAATTTTCGGTGACTTTTTCTCAACAGATTGATGGCAAAAACTCTGAAAGTAAATGAACGAAGAGTTTCTCAAAAACGGGTCCGTTCGGAGTCGACGTCATGTATAAAATTGACTGAAGGGTTGTAATGACCAATTATTATGCATTCCGCTTGATAGAGTCTCTTAGGAGAGACGGTTTTTCAAAAAGTTAGTAGTCTAGTAGATATTGTCGCCTTATTAGTTGGTTGAACCCCAGGTCAAAGATATGCAGCACAACAATATATAAAAAAATTTATCTATGCGACTTCTTCTCAGCAAATTTATGGCAAAAACTCAGAGTAAATAAAATTGCCATGAAAAGTTTCTCAAAAATCTGTCGCTCGGGGACGACTTTATATTATAGGTTCCAACCGTCACTCATGTATAAAATTGACACACAAAAGTGGTGTGAGAAGATAGCTCGTAATCCTGACTGAAGAAGGGTTGTAATGACCGATTATTATGTAATTACGCCTGGTAGAATCCCTTAGATAGACGCTTTTTCAAAGAATTATTCTTTGACGCAATGCAACTCTAAGGCTGGCCCTAAAACAAATATTTCCAGCACATGTACCTTCAGCAAACATCACTTTTAAAGTTATATGACGTATGTTAACGCCAATATTGAAGGGGGTTGGGATAAACTGAAGTAAGTTGTGTTTAATGAACATTTTGTTAAATACCTGGAAAGGAACAGTCTCGTCAGGAACAGGGACGAATGCCTGCGAGTCCGGCATGAATTTATTTCTGGAATTTATATTCTGGGAGTTTTGGCTAGAAGCTTCAAAGTCTTTTTAGAGTATGTTGCTTGTCTTCAGAAGAGAGCAAAATTTTCAGTTTATAAGTTCTCTGGGGTACTGTCATCATAACGTTTTATTTCATTACACTGTAGAGAGATAATGCAGCGATATTTTTCATAACGAAAAGAAGAGATCTGTTTTCGTAGAAATCTTACATTTTGCTTAGTAATCCTCTTTAATGAAGAGATGTAATAATAGGTAGTCGATTGGCCAGCTGAAGGTAAGCATATTCAAATGTATACGCTTTTTCCCTTTGCACAATTTATCTTATATTTCTGACAGCACACTGCAAGAGGACTGGTAAACGTATGGCATCCGCCAAATTTTTTCACATCCAAGTTTATAGTTTTTTTTTTTTTTTTTTTCATTTAAAATTCACTGTTTAGCAGTAGGCAACATGTGCTGCAATTTCATCACTTTCCATTTCATTTTCTTTTTTTTTTTTATTTGTTATCTCAGATGTTATTTGTAGAGATTTCAATTGCATCGAAGTGTAAAATAATGTTGCAACATTTTGTTTGTTTAATTTCAATTGCAAAAAAGAAAAACAAAGTAACAGCAACAGGCATACGTAACGATTCCTGCCAAAGATTGAATGGCAATAAAAATGTTCAAAAAAAAAAAAAGTTTAAAAGAGGATTTCAAACTACCAGCCGCAGTGACAGAAATCAGTGGCAAAAATATTTATTTTTTATTGCAACTGCTATAACGATGATTACAGTTACAGTGTGATGATTTTACTGTTGCTGCTGCTGCTGCTGTTGCAGTTGTTTGAAATCATTTTTCTCTGTGTTAACAACAAACACAAGGTGTTTATATGAAAATGATTTCTTTCGTTACTTTGTATATTGTCGGCTTAATAAATATTATTTTTTCGATTTATTTGTTGTTGTTGTTGCTGTTGTTTTATTTGAAATAAAGTATTTTATTTCATATTCGATATTTTATAATATTTGAGTTCGTGATCATATTTGTAAATTGAAAAGATCACGCGAATGATTCGCGTGAGTCAATATTATAGCAATCGATAAAATCATCAATACCACTCAGCTGGCAGCAGCAGTCAGTCGATGGTTTGTTACAATATGTATGTATATTGTGTAAAAAATGAATTTTTTTTTTGCCATAAAGGAACATAGGTGGTGCTAGTACAAACATTGGATGAGTGTACGAAAGTTTTTTCAAGGATATTCTATCAACTATCGTACTCAACGCTTTAAATTTATTTGGAGGCTTATTAGACGTGAGGCTACGGTTCAAACCCCAGGTTAGAGACCTCAAACAAAACGAAATTTGAAAAAATATTTCCTCGGCGACATCCTCTCAACAGATTTCTGGGAAAAACCTCTGAGAAATCTGTAGGTATTGAAGTAAGAAGCAAGGCCGTAATCCTGACTGAAGTGTTGTAATGACCAGTTATGTATTAAGAATGTTTAAAAGGATATTCATAATTTCTACTGTGGTTGTTGTTCAAAATAGAAATCTGATACATGGTTTTATAAGTTATGTCTGTTTAGTTTTTGAGAGGAGCACAGATTTCAATCTACACTTTCCAATGAAATAAACATACAACAGCCCCCATCATTGGCAGTCTTCAGCAGGCTCAGTGGGCAGTAATTATTTTTGCTCTCTGTTCGATATTTCTGTCATCACTGTTCTTGCGAGATTGTTTCGAAGGGAAAATAACCGCATTTAATTTGTAAAATCAATCATTACTTATGGGAATATCAAACTCTAACCAATCCCTACATAATTGGTCGTTACAACCCTTCAGACAGGATTACGTCCTACCTTCTCACATTCCACCATTACTTATGTTATGTTTGCTAAATTTATTCATTACTGGCGGGACCTACAGTTTAAAGTCCACTTCAAACGACAGATGTTTTTGAAAAACAAATTTATTTATTCTCAGAGTTTATGCCAGAAATCTGCTGAGAGGCAGATGCCGAAGAACAAAATTGTTTTTCTTATTTCGTTTGATTGAGATGTCTCACCTGGGATTTGAACTGTGGCTTCACATCCAATAAGCCAACGTACTACCTAGACTATTGTAATACTGCGAAGATAATATGTTTAGAGTCACTAGCAAGTGTGCAGCAATTGGTTGTTTTTCGTTGTAAAATTAGATGAGGAAGTCAGATGAGGCTTCTACGAAGTCCTAATCTATGAATGATTGATTCATTGACATCAATTTTTTCATTTAAAATTGTACGATGT
>QOCX01000208.1:80555-116001 GCA_005959815.1 Sarcophaga bullata
CTAAATTATCGAATTGCCTCTTTTCAATTTCAATCAACTAGACTGGGGATTAGCGTTTTGACAGAAACATAAAAATTCCACAATTTGGATTAATCTTAATAAAGTTTTAATTTTGTTTTCTATTTCAGCACTCATTTCTCAATCCAGTCAAGCTACCAAATTTTTTCAATCAAGTGGCCTGTTTAAGTACCCGATACAAAGGTAAGTTCCAAAAACGAACGAATAATTTTTACTTTTTTTTTTAATTCATTTATAAAGACAATATTTGCCTCATAATAGCAAAGGGGACTAGTTCGTTTAAAATCTGTTGTAAGTTTTAGTCTCTACTAAACTAGCCGGCGGCTGTAGTATAGTAGGCACTGTGTTGGCTCATTAGATGTGAGGCCACGTTTCAATAAGAATTTTTGCCAGTAATCTGCTGAAAGAAAGTTTCCAAAGAAAATTTATCATATTTTATTTTAGTTTTACGTCAAGCCAACACACTACCTAATAGACAACGGGGACTTCATGGGGAACTAACATAGCAACCTTTAAAGTTATTAAATGTCAAATAATTCTTCAGGGTAAATACACATGATACATATGACATGACTTTTTTTTAATAAGAATACTGTTTCAAACAATACCCTTGATTGAATAACAAATTTTTCCCCCTTACCAACAATTCAAGTTTAAGTAAAACTAATATAAAGACTAATAGGCCAATACATGTTCATTAATTTTATTTGAAAATTGATTTCAAGGATAATTTATTTAAAACGATTTGAGCAAATCTTGCACATTGAATGTCTGTTAATTTGAAAAAATTTTTGAAACCTACAAAAGTGCAACGATATTCCCTAAGAGTGCCAAAAATCATTAAAATCTTGTATTTTTTTTTTAACGTTTAGAATAGAATATTTCCAAAAATGAAATGAAACACTCGACATTTACTTTTTAAATATTATTGCGCAAGACTAATACATATGGTCCTTCCAAGAATGCCATAGTTTTTGCAGCATTTTAGTTGGTTTTTCACCAATGGTAGTTGTAATGCTTGCTTCCAGTACTGATCTGTTCTTGTACAGTTGATACTTTACGTATCGCTACAATAAATATAGCGTAGTGTGTGTAAACTTCCATTATCTTAGTTGTCACTATCTTAGCTACTAGATTAACTGCTTACTAGACTCGACTTTGACTCCAACTTTTCAAACTATTAACTCTTGTTGAAAAAATCCATTTTTGCTTAGGGAAAATAAATAATCATCGCATGGTACCTTGGCCTATTGAATGTAAGATTGTAATTTTCATTGTTCCTTCTAAAAGTGCGATCAAATAATGCCGTTGGCATTTAAACGCACCAACTAGTTTATCATTCAGAGTGCATTAGCAGTCTTTAAAATAACTCCAGTTGCTTTTCAGAATATATTCATTACAGCACTATCTATGTTTTACAGATGTTTTCCAAACTTTCAATAGAGTTTGGCACGAAAGTCTGGTATATACATTGAAACAGAGTGCTTCTATTATGTAGAGAGGTTCCTGGAAATCTTTATTATCGGCCGAAAATTTGTAATTAAGGAGGATAACTTTGTGACTGATGAAGTCACCGTAGTCTAGCAGGTAGTGTATTATTAAAACCCCGGGTTAGAGTAAATATAAAACATACATGTAAAGTTTATCTAAAATCTATCGTTCGGAATCGACTTTAAACTGTGGATACCACCACTCATGTATTAAATTAACACACACAACATTAGTGATGTAAGAAGCTAGGTTGTAATCATGACTAAAGGGTTTCATTGGCCAAATATGTATTGCCATGTGTTATCCGCAAAAAATTGTAACAATTTAAAATGCTTATTGAATTCCGTTTCAGTAAAAAGTATACTTAGGGCCTATATTTTGAGACGTAGTGTGTGTAAACTTCCATTATCTTAGTTGTCACTATCTTAGCTACTAGATTAACTGCTTACTAGACTCGACTTTGACTCCAACTTTTCAAACTATTAACTCTTGTTGAAACAAATCAATTTTTGCTTAGGGAAAATCAATAAATCATCGCATGGTACCTTGGCCTTTGAATGTAAGATTGTAATTTTCATTGTTCCTTCTAAAGTGCGATCAAATAAATGCCGTTGGCATTTAAACGCACCAACTAGTTTATCATTCAGAGTGCATTAGCAGTCTTTAAAATAACTCCAGTTGCTTTTCAGAATATATTCAATTACAGCACTATCTATGTTTTACAGATGTTTTCCAAACTTTCAATAGAGTTTGGCACGAAAGTCTGGTATATACATTGAAACAGAGTGCTTCTATTATGTAGAGAGGTTCCTGGAAATCTTTATTATCGCCGAAAATTTGTAATTAAGGAGGATAACTTTGTGACTGATGAAGTCACCGTAGTCTAGCAGGTAGTGTATTATTAAAACCCCGGTTAGAGTAAATATAAAACATACATGTAAAGTTTATCTAAAATCTATCGTTCGGAATCGACTTTAAACTGTGGATACCACCACTCATGTATTAATTAAACACACACAACATTAGTGATGTAAGAAGCTAGGTTGTAATCATGACTAAAGGGTTTCATTGGCCAAATATGTATTGCCATGTGTTATCCGCAAAAAATTGTAACAATTTAAAATGCTTATTGAATTCCGTTTCAGTAAAAAGTATACTTAGGGCCATTATTACAACTTGCCGTTAACTAAAGGGAGGTTTCAACTGGCAGGTAAACTGTTTTCATTATTATGAGCACCCAATAAAGTAGAAGTGAGCGTTAAGTTAAAGGGAAGATTATCCTACCTTTAACATTTAAAGTTCACTTTATAACAAAGCATGTCAATGACACTGCGTCTTAAAAGAACTTTTTAAAGCGGCAAAAGTTATCGATATTGCACCGGCATTGCTATATTTTATGAAGAAGAAGCTAGGCCTGACTAAAGGGTTGTAATGGCCAATATATAAATTATGCCATATTGCCATATTTTTAAAAAAGTTAATTTTATTTTATTTTTAAGTTGTAATAACGAAAATAAGTTAAAGATAACTTTAAAGTTCACTTTACCTAAAGGTAACTTAACTAAACCCAGCTTTAGCTTGTAATAATGGCCTTTAAAGAGAAAAAAATGCCAAAGCAACTAATAAAAAAAAAATTATTCCTTTATTAACGTACTGCCTGGTACTCGTAACTCCCTTGATACTATAGTCTTAATTTTTAATAGTATTTCTTGCATTGCCATGAAAAGTTTAGCAAAAATCTGTTATTTGGAGTCGACTTTAAATTGTAGGTCTTGCCACTTAGGGATAAAATTAACACACACAACATAAGTGATATGAAAAGCTAGGTTGTAATCCTGACTAAAGGGTTATAATAACCAATTGTGTTATGTACGTATATTTAATAACTAGAAAAGTTTTTAAATCTTATCAACTACACTATAATGGGGTTAGCGGAGCATTGCGGGCATTGGCTTTTTTTTTTTTTTTTTTTAATAAAAAAATTTCGTTTTGAATAATTGCTAGAAAAAAATCGTTTATAAAATTGTGTAAAATAGTCTCTGCCAGATCGATCATAGATATTCTAATTCTTAAAATAATAGAGAAAAAACACAATGCATTTGTTTAAACAAAATAACCAACATATGGTGCCAATATTTAAATAAAAATAATAAAAAAAAATCTTATTTTTCATTATGATTCATTTTTATTATTTGTCTTGTTCTACAGAATTACATTTGAAATTAAATTTTATTATCTCTTCTATAAAAACTAGTTGTCAGCATTACAAAAACAAAAAACTAAAAAAATTATGAAATTCATGAATCATTTTATATCGTAAAATAAAATAAAAATTTTCCTTTTTTTTTGTTTCATTTTCCGGTCAATAACCCCCTGTAATGTTTAACAAAAGCAACAACAAAAAGAAAAAACACTATTAATAAACAATAAACAATAAAAAACTAAATTAAATCATATACAAAAACCACAACAAAAGCAACAACAAACAAAAAAAAAATTAAACAAAAACTTCCTCTTGAAAATTTCCTTTTGTTGTTCGTAATACCGGTAAGGCAGGCCCCATGTTTTTCTTTTCTGTTCACAGTTGCTTTATCCATATTACTACTGCCGCCGCAGCTTTCCATTACAAAAGATTACCCAACAGAGTTCGTCATATAATTTTTGACAGTTGCCTGTCACAAGAACAAATGAATTCAAATAAAAGCGGCCGTACTGTGTTTAATGCTTTCAAACTGCCTTTCTCATGCGAATCTTTTGTATGAAAAGAAAATTTTCTTCTTCACATGTGTGTAGCCAAGACAAAGAAGATGACAGGTGTTTTCAGACTCTGTGTCTTGATTTTGTTTCTTCCTTTTTTTTTTCTTTCATTTTTATTACAATGAAGCTACTGATGTGGTTTGTGTTTTATTATCAGTGCCTGTGTGCTGTAATATATTGTAACTAAAGAGCGAAGTAATCGATTACTGTTGTTTAATACTGTATAGATGGTTAAGTGGAAAACTAATTCACGCTAAAATTAGAATTTGTTTCACTTTTTATTAAAACAAAAAAAAAATTATTTTTCTTGTAATACGTTTAGGATAAGAAGTGCACTGAAGACTCGTGCTTTTACGGTGATTAAAGAAATCTTGACCTTGCTTGAGTTAATCATCTGTCTTAGTAGACAGTAGAAAGACTCACTAAAAGTTCTTTGAGTATTAAAAGAAAATAAAAGTAAAAGAAATAAAATATTTACTGACTTTAAGAGTGTCTAGGCCATGAATTCGATTCTTACCGGAGACTGTTGTAGGTGCTTATCATTTGATTTGTCTGTGAATTATAAAATAAATTATAATGTGAAAAGAGAAAGTGGGAATTATAAGCATAACACCATTACCAACAAGTTTCATATCAAAAAGAAAAAAAACCCTTAATTCAACTGGTCGCACAGTATCACAGTATTATGGACGAAACGTACGTCCATAACTATCCATACATAATGGGTCATTACAACCCTTCAGTCTGGCTTACAGCCTAGCTTTTCATATCACTTATGTTATGTGTTTTAATTTTATACGCGAGTGGTGAGACCTACAGCTTAAAGGCGACGTCGAACGACAGATTTTTGAGAAACTTTTCTTCACATTTTTTGTTTAGTCTCTGAACTTTTGTCCGAAATCTAATGAGAGGCAATCACCGAAGAAATATTTTTCATATTTCGTTTTGCTGGCGAAGTCCGATCGGTGGTTTGGCCGTGGGCTCACTAATAATAATACTCTACCTATTCGACTACGGCGACTTCAATTGTGATTAATAAGTAATTTTAGTACACAGACATACATAATTGGCCATTACAACCCTTCAATCAGGATTACGGTCTAGTTTCTCACACCACTTATGTTGTGTGTGTTAATTTTTTACGTGAATGGCCGGGCCTACAGTTAAAGTCGACTCCGAACGATAGATTTTTGAGAAACTTTTCATGGCAATTTTATTTACTCTCAGAGTTTTTGCCTTGGATTCGAACCCTGGCCTTTCGTCTAATAAGCCAACACACTGCCTACTAGACTACGGCGACTTCGAGTTTATGTGAGTTTAAAAGCACCAACAAGCTTAGTGTTAGGAGAAAATAACTCATAATTCACTGGACGCACAGTACGTTCTCTTAAGTATCGCGACGTTGTGGTTTTATTGCCTTTCGATAGCATTAAGGCAAGAGGGGGGGAAGATCACTATGGTCGCTTAGTAAACCGTAAAAGCTAAACGTGAATAAATTGGTGGCTCTTGAACAATTAAGTCTATTACAACAAAGATAATGAAGATAAAAACAGAGTACACATAAGCATTTATACGATCCGATAACTCCTGATAATCTAGAATTTTTCATTCACATCGACTATATTATTTCGGAATTAGGGGTTCTCCTGAAGACGTGAAAAAGTATATGTAAAGCAACGTATAGCATGTTTGACAAGGTAAGCAGTTTCTCTAAAATTTCCAGAGGAAAGAATATCGGAATATGGAATAGAAATATTCTGTCCATGTTGCTATATGAATATGACTTATGCGAGCCAATATATGTCGTGAGTCGCAATCAGAAGTTTCTCCAGCTAAGCTAAGCGATTAATTTACTGTCTTAGGTTGACACAGCTGCCGTATTTGTTTGTCTACTAACGTCGTGAATCTGTGAAATATAACAAAGGAATACTCTCACACCACTTATGTTGTATGTGTGTTGCATAAATGACTGGCAGGACCCACAGTTTAAAGTCAACTCCGAACCACAGATTGGTTTGAGAAACTTTTCTTGGGAATTTTTTATTTACATTCGAGAGTTTTTGCCAGAAGAAATATTTTTTCAGCCTTTGTTTTATTGGAGATGTCTGACCTGGGCTTTGAACCAAGGAATCACATCTAATAAGCCAACACACTACCTACTAGACTATGGCTTCTTAACGTATGATATTCAAAACGGTACGATCGGTTTCAATGGCGGTTTTAGTAGCCGGTAAAATAATTGAATAACGTCAATGCATTTTCTACAGTTAGAGGAAATCATAGAACTTTTATCATATGTATTCCAATATGTAAAGTAGAATGCATAAAAATGATCACGGTTTTCTAAATATTTCTTAAAAATTCTAAAACCAAGCCTCGTAATGATCTCTTTAGATGTTACGACCAAAAACCTAATTGAGCGCCTATAGAAACGTTATAATAATTTCCGTGTTTATTGAATGCTCTTGAGTATACGACTGGAATATAAATTTCATAAATCCCTTGTTATAAAACAAAAAGGATTTAAAGTCGTCAATAGCAGAGCTACTTCAAAACACAATGACTTGGAATAAGTTTTGCTCAAATTATGTGTAAAATTTCAAGTGCGCTTCGCTTTGTTTGTGAGACTAAAGCCACCAATCCTTTGTTTTTTTTTAAGTGTTAAGCTGTAAAATGAAAACAAAAGCTTAAAAGCAGAATGAAAATAAAATTTTTTACAACAAAAGCGTCTATAAAAAACTAGATTTTTTTTTGACTACAAACTGTCGTTGAAATATTAAACAAAAGTTCAATGAACTTATGAAAGATAAACAAAAGAAAATTAAAAAGAGAGAAGAAAAATAAATAAGAAAGCCTTTTAATTCATTATTCTTAGTTTTAATTGCATTTAAACTAATATTTTATATTTACTAGCCTAGCTCTCTAGTTTAATTTGAATAGAATTATTCTTCAATTCAATTCCCACTTCATTTTGAAATTAATGCCACCATATTTTATTACAATACTAAGCTAAGCTACCAACTTTAATAGGGCTTATGTATGCCAATGTTCTTCCTTTTTATTCTGTACACACGGCTATGCATTGCATCGCATGGTAACGTATCTTAACAAAGTTTTCTTATTCTATTCCTTAAGCCATATTGATGACCAAAATTTCAATTCCACACCATACAACTATTGTAACACCCCTCCCCCCCCACATTAAAACCATAAAAAATCAAAGAATAAAAGAACAAAAAAAAAAAAAAGAAACACAATTTTTGTATGCCAAACAATAATTCAAAAACTGTGTTTCAATGCTAAAAATCCTCCTGGGGTCATAACTTGTTTGATGCAGAAAGAAAAAAAAGGAAAAAAACTCAACATAAACTGAAAATCATGAGGGACGTGGTAATAGTTTTAGTCCATCATGTAACACATACGTTTACATATTGATTGGAATAGAAAAAAAAGAAAAATGAAATGAGAAGAATCAATTCTTTACAACAACAAAAACTTATTGTATGGAAAAATAATACCAATTCTCACGCTCTTCTTCAAAATACACAATCAATGTATGGTTATGAATAGAAAATTAACCCATTATGACGTTTCAGGGTAGGGATTGGACGGTTAAACTTCTTGCATATGATTTAAGAACGTATTTGTTGGTATTTAACTGTAATTTTTACAAAATATTTTTTTTTTTGCTAGAGTGGCCATTGTATTTACTATCAGAGTTCTTACCAGGAGTCTGCTGAAGGAAATAATTATGTTTTCGTTTTGTATCAGATATCTAAGCTGAGGTTTGAACTACAAGTCCTTCTCTAATAAGCCAACACACATCTGCTAGACTGCAGCAAACTTCAATACAACTTTTGCAGAAATTTTCTTCAAACGCGCAAGCTAACAGAACTAAATTGTAGACGACAACGACACGGCAATGCAGAACACATTATCTTGCATTTGTTTGAGTTGGAGTAGGTACAATCGGTTTGTGCCACTTCAGCAACTTCTGCAAGAGAATTCTAATAACGCAGAGAAGGACAGCTGGGTGTAAATATTCCAAAAAATGTTTAGCATCTAAGAAAATAGACTTTGAACAGACAACAAGTAATAATTTCCAATTGGGCTTATAGAGACAACTGTTGATGAAGAGCTGATTTATTCAGTGAAGGCCCCAAACTCGGTAATTTCAAATGAGGACAAGATAAATCAAGCAGTGTTCTTGTCTTGTCTTCGCTTGACTTAGAAAGATTGTTTCTGATCTTTACCTGCTTCTGGATTGCGCTGATAATTCGTTCCTAGAGGGACGACATCAATTTGAAGTGAAAGCTAAGATCAAAGACTCTACCATTCCAGTACACAGTTGATACTGTACTCAGCTGTAAATATTGTAGAAGTACTCTTATCTTTATCAACATATCGAATGCGTACCTATTTTGTTCTGTCAATTACCAAAAATATTTCAGTTTTATTTGCAAAGTACTTTCCAGCAAAGCAAATGATTTGAAAATTGTTGCAGGTTTTTGGATAATAGGGTTGCTATCTCTGTTTGCCTACCAACAACATACATACTTGTATACATACATACATAATTGGTCATTACAACCCTTCAGGATCACAACATAGTTTCTCACACCACTTATGTTGTGTGTTTTAACAACGGATTTTTAAGAACCTTTTCACAGTTTCTGCCATAAATCTGCTGAGAGTAAGTCACCGAAGAAATTTTTTCTAACTGTTTACGTTTTGCAGAAGATGTCTGACCTGGGGTATGAACCCAGTTTCAAATGAACTTGTCCTTCACCAAAAAGTTCTTCAATAAGTTCGATACGAGGTAGTATCCTGGAAGAAGATATCGGTTGGGCCATCTTCTGGTTTAAATTTGAACCATCGGTTATTTTGAATCTGGCAATACTCATGTCATTCTATTCTTTCATATTATCTCCACTGAACGTAATGAATCTGGAATTCAAAGAAAAAATGCACGATGATGCCGATTCTAGAATAAAATATCGTTTCGTCTGAAGCTCATTTTCATCTTGTTGAGTACGTTAATAAGCAAAATTGCCATATTTGGAGTTCAGAAAACTCACATGTGGTCTTACAGAAGCCATTACGAGTGTCAGTTTAATGCGGCTTGCGGAGCGGGGCATCATTGGCCCATATTTCTTTGAAAATGAGGGCGGTGCAACCATTACAGTCAATAGAGACACCTATCGCACCATAATAACCGATTTTTTAGTATCCGTTTGTCACAGTATTGATGCGAACGATGTTTCACCACACATCTCATGCCATAATCGATTTATTGCATCAAACGCTTGATGGTCGTTTAATTAGACGTAACGGTGATATCAATTGGCCGCCAAGAAGCTACGATTTGACAACGTTGGACTATTTTTTGTGGGGCGGCGTTAAAGAAAAGTGTTATTCCGATAAAGCAGAGCCTAGAAGACCAACATTTGTAACGCTAGTGCCGAGATACCTTATGGAATATTTTTTACCTTTCACTACTTAAGGGGTTTATTATGATTTTAAATCAGGATTTATTTATTTCATTACATTTCAAGTAAAGCTACAGCTTGCAATGGCGGATTTATTGGCATTTGTATTCCATAATTTTCTTGTTTCTGCTTCCACTTTAACTTCTGCTGCTTTATGAGAACATCATGCCCAACATTTTCACTTTGCATACGAATGATTTTTTTAAGTTTTTTCTTTTTCTTTTTTCTTTTTTCTTTTTTTCTAAAAATTTTCTAATGGAGAGGTGAAAGAATTTTTGCAAAACAAAAAAAGAAAAAGAAAAAACACAATAGTTTTGCACAAAAACCTTCTGATGGATAATTTATGCTGATACTTGTGATACTTTTTTTTCTTACGTTGATACATACATTCATGCATTGATTCTTTTGTTAAAAAAAATTATTACTTTTTGTAAAACAGAAGAAGAAGAAAAAAAGAATCACAGGTCTTAAGTTGATCATGAACAATGCAGGCACTCAGACCAAATATTTGCCACCTTTGCAGGTTTCAATTTCAGAGGGACACACAATAAGAAAAAAAAAGAACAAAACCGGAGTTTATTAAAGCTTTAGGGCAATAAAAAGAAAATAATTTGACAAGATTTACGATTTCGTATTGGGATTATGCTAAACGTGAAGGTGTCGTTGCACTTTTAACACACGGTGACAATGATGAATTTCTGTGTAGGGACTTTACGAAAAATCTTTGAACAAAGAAATATCAGGAAATAAATAATTTCTGATACGTACATGCATACATAATTGGCCACTACAACCCTTGAGTTAGGAATACGACCAAGCTTCTAACACCATTTATGCTGTGTGTATTAATTTTATTATTTTCATAGAAATTTTTTACTTTCAAGGCATTCGTCAGAAGTCTGGTAAGAGAAATTGCTTACTTGGTTGATCATTACAACACAGGATTATGACCTGGTTTTTCACACCATCCACGTTATGTGTGTTAATTACAGAAACTTTCCATGACATTTTTTTGGCTCAGCTGGGTTTGAACCACGAACTCTTTGCCAATAAGCCAACGTACTACCTTTTCGACTACAACGAATGAGAAGAAAAAATACTTCGTTTTCTCCTTTTCTAGGAGCTCTCATCTATCCACAATGAAACGATTGTTTTATTTTTTACTGTTTGGTTTGGTTAGGTTAGGGTGGTGGACATCCCCGAAGGTAGCGGTCCCACTTAGGGCAGAATTTTCCATTTGACACCACAATTGAATTTTGATTTTGCAGCAATCTTTTTATTAGAGAGCTTGGTTAGCAATATTAGAAAATGAGATTTCAGAAACTTTCGTGTCTTCATAACGAGAGTAGTACACTGACACGTGAGGTGAAAGGCAGGCTCATTCTCCTCCTCAGACCCACAGCTCCTTCAGAAGTCTTTTGTTCGAATACTGAGTCTTTTGGCATGCCTACCAGAAAGCCAATGGCTCGTAATCGTTATTGGGCTATGGATTGGCCATACAATGTAAGGACGGAAGTAAATTAGTTCTCCTATTGTCCATACAAGTCCAGCAGAGTCTGGGCAGATGGCGAACATGTCAGTAGAGTGGTTAAAGCCCAGCGCTAGCGAACCATTACAAGAAGGCTTACCTCAAACTGGATGATACCATGGGCTGTAGAGGCCACCAAGAATTGTAGTCACAAAGACGTAAACCAATATCCTGCTGTGGTCATGGCGGGAAGTTAGGCTGTAATCCTGAATGAAAAGCTGTAATGGCCAATAATGTATTATGATTAATTATATGTCGTGCGGTAAAAAATCTCTAAATGGTAGACATATTTACCTCCAAATTAAAATGATAATTGATTGGCATTAAACCTGACATTGTAAAAATTAGAAAATTCAGATGACGCCAGCTGCAACGGAATCTTTCGAATACTTTGTTTATTTGATGCAATACAATACGGCATTATTATTTGATAAACGTGTTGATCAATAATTCTGTCACCACATAAATTAGCACATGCTAGGTCTATCATTATTTGCTTTACGGCATTACACATCTTTTCTATTCAGAATTCATGAATTCCTTACTGCATTGTCACTGTGATCTTGAAATGAGCTTAACGCTGTCTTACATAAAATCAAAATACAATTAAAGAAGAAGACAGATTATCTTACGATTTTATAAAATATGGGTCACAGCTAATCAGGCGTAACACAATCGTCATTAGCGGTAATAGTGACAGACATTCGTAGACATTTTTTCGGCTCCAAAAGTTACTGCAGCATTTACGCGTTACGCCCGATTAAGTGTAACGTTGCCTATGGGGAGGGGGGAAAATAAAATTGTTTGTAAGAAAGAAAGAAAAAAATTATATTTTATTGCTTCTAAAAAGCTGCTAAAACTTTGGGATGCGTTAATTTGTAAGCGTTTTTTTTAAATAAAATTTATTGAAATTTTTCACTGTGCTAAATACAGTCTAACACCTAACGAAGTGTGACGACAGTCAAACTTTAACTAAGGATTTTTAAAATTTCCCAAAAAGTTAATCGGTTTCTTATTGATCAAAAAAGACCTTTTTCATCGGCAGGCCTAATCGTTTAGGCCTGCCAAAGCTACTTAACGCTTTTCCTCTTCATTGAATTTTAAGTTTTCGTATCGAAAGAAAAAAAGTCTTAAATTTCAAATGAAAAAAACTCATGTTTTTTCTTTTTTCTTTATTTTTCAAAATATTGTGGGAATTTTCAGAGAGAGAGATTTTTTTTTTTGATTTTCTTTTCAATTTATTATGTTTCATTGCTTGTATTCATCATTCCATATTTGGTTAAAATCGATTCAATATTCCATTCAAGTAAATTGTGCTTATGTCTGCTGTATCTGGCTGTGTGTGTGGTATTTTTGGGTTACGTATGCTGCGCTGCAATTTGTTTTTTAATTTTCTTTAGAAATCGAAAAAAAATTTTTTTCTTTCAAAACGTCATTCAATGTTTATTGATGAGATGACAGATAAATTTTATTTCATTTGATAATTCATTGTTATATTAATTAGAATTTTATAATGATGATGGAAGTTTAATTATGTTTGATGAGGGCATTTTAAACGATAAGCAGAGATTATTACAAGTTTTTATTGGTTTGTGTGTATAAAACATAGAAAAAGCACTCTGTAAACTACTAAAGGGTAGCATATCATCACATTAAATCATATGATCTGGACAATCAATCAAGTTTTGAATTTCGTATCATGTATCGAAATGAAAATGTTTCTTTAATTGGTCATTACAACCCTTCAGTCAAGATTACAACCTAGCTTCTCATACCACTTATATTATGTGTATAAGTAAAGTCGACTCTGATTTTAGAGAAGCCCGTCATGGCAATTTTATTTACTCCCAGAGTTTTTGCCAGAAACCTGTTGAGAGAAAATCGCTGAAGAAATATTTTTTCGTGTTTTATTTTGTTAGAGATGTTTGACCTGGAGTTTGAAAGCAACATTTTATTAGACTACGGCGACTTACTATCTTGTCCTTTTTGTTACTACATTTTGTTCAAAGAAAATTTTTCAGTTCTTGTTCGTAGAATTTCTTTAAGTGACTAGGTTTTCTACCACAAGTCATAAATTTAATCGAATTTTCTAAACAAATTTTTATTGAAGCACAACGTATTACACTGTTTCGTAATCAGAACGTATTAGGGGGGGCTATCCCACCATGGGTGGAGCATATAACTCCTAACTTTCATCATGACCAGTAAAGTTTACTGGACTACATCTGTAGGACAATTATTCCTCTATCCAAAGAGTAATTTTTTTATTAATTTGGCATTTAGAAATCAAAAAAGAAATTTGCCAAGTAGAGGTTAGTGGGTAGCGAGTGCCTATCACAGGCAAGTTGCCCCATTGTGTAACCCAGTGTGATGTAAGCTTCCTTTCATGGCAATTTTATTTACTTTCCGAGTTAATGCCAGACATCTGCTGAGCGGAAGTCGCCGAAGAAATATTTTTTCATATTTCTTGTTTTGTTCTTGATGTCCGATCTGGCGTTCGAACCGAGGTCTTCCGTTTCATAAGTCAACGCACTACCTACTAGACTACGACGACTTCACTTAGAATATTTAGAGCAATAAATTGTTATTGTCATTATGTAGCCGGTAGTGTGATTGCACTGAAACCACTTGCTCATGCCTAAATAATCTTTTCAATCGCAAGTCGAACCTCATTTCGAAAACGTAAGGCCCACAACGTTAAAATTATTTCGTTTTTTATCGGTATTGGTTTATTGTGAGTGCCCCTCAAGGGACTCTTTGTTTTAGCTGCCAAACACATCATTATATGTGACGATCTTAGGAATACATTTAAGCGTATTATCGGAGTCGCCGCAGTCTAGTAAGTAGTGTGGTAGCTTATTAGACATGAGGCAACGGATTAAAACCCTGGTCAGACATCTAAAACTAAACGAAATATGAAAAAATATTTTTTTAGTCACCGCCTCTCAGCAGATTTCTGCTAAAAACTCTAAGAAAATTGCCATGTAAAGATTTTCAATAAAATTTGTCTCTCGGAATCCACTTAAAATTGTAGGTTTCACCAGTTGTGTATAAAATTAACACACACAACATAAGTGATATGGGAAGATGGTTCTAATCCAGACTAAAGGGTGTTTGAAAAGAGCACTATGAATAAAACACCAGTATGAGAGCCTCAAACGGTATTTGACTGCCATATGGACCTCAATGAAATCATCAGAGTTTTACGAGACTAAAATGAATCGTTTAATTGCCGAAAAATTTTTAAATGTGCTGCTTAATCATGAATATATTATGAAACAAGGCCGTAATCCTAACTAATGTGTTGCAGTGACCAATAATGTAAGTACTTATGTCCTTAATCTTAAATAGAAATAGAAGAGAAGCGTATTACGAGTCGCCGCAGTCTAGTAAGTAGTGTGGTAGCTTATTAGACATGAGGCAACGGATTAAAACCCTGGTCAGACATCTAAAACTAAACGAAATATGAAAAAATTATTTTTTAGTCACCGCCTCTCAGCAGATTTCTGCTAAAACTCTAAGAAAATTGCCATGTAAAGATTTTCATAATAAATTTGTCTCTCGGAATCACTTAAAATTGTAGGTTTCACCAGTTGTGTATAAAATTAACACACACAACATAAGTGATATGGGAAGATGGTTCTAATCCAGACTAAAGGTGTTTGAAAAGAGCACTATGAATAAAACACCAGTATGAGAGCCTCAAACGGTATTTGACTGCCATATGGACCTCAATGAAATCATCAGAGTTTTACGAGACTAAAATGAATCGTTTAATTGCCGAAAAATTTTTAAATGTGCTGCTTAATCATGAATTTAATTATGAAACAAGGCCGTAATCCTAACTAATGTGTTGCAGTGACCAATAATGTAAGTACTTATGTCCTTAATCTTAAATAGAAATAGAAGAGAAATTTATTTATTTATTGTGCCTAATTAATTCACTTCGAATTTTATTTAAATATGCACAATTGATGGTTGATGACATTTTGCCTTTTTGAGGATGATCACTTCTAATATCAATCGTAGTCCCCAGTGATAACTTGTATCATCAATTTAACAACCTTTTTCAACAGTCAGACAATAATAGTCACCTAAATTCTCTAGTAGGGTTCCAAGCCGCTGCCTCGGCATTTGAAGTTTAGCACTATGCCAACTCGGCTATCGTGGCACCTAAGTTTTTCCGAACGGTTTTTCTATTTATTTCGGATTTATGTTAAGAGCCTCCCTTGGCAAGCGCCTTTATACACTTGATCTGGTTTCTTCTTTATCCACTTCATTTTGTGTTTTATCAGCCTACTTCAATATTTTTTACGGAAATTGTCCGCTGGTATCCTTCCAATATTGAAGAATCTGTTTTTTTTTTTTGTAGCGTACGTTTAGAGACGTAAAGCTGGTCGCCGTGTAGTGTAGTAGGTAGTGCGCTGGCTTATTAGACAACTCCAATAAATCGAAGTATGAAAAAATATTTCTTTTGTGAGTTCCTTTCAGCAGAAAAAAAATTGCTAAGATCATGTCATGCGTATACATGCCACTCATGTATACGCAACATAAGTGGTGTGAGAGCCTAGGCAGTAATCCTGACTGAAGGGTTATAATGACCAATTATGTATGTGTGTAAAGCTGGGTTTATTCTTATTCCTTCAATACAGTCCTCGTTTTGTATTCCACCGCTCTTAGCTGTTTCATTTTGAAAGATTGTATTCGAGGTTGTGTTTTCTCGGATTTACAACTATTAGTCACGGTCATTGCTAAGAGCTATGGCGCTGTATTACCATATGGCGGGCAAGGTCACCAGTTGTTTAGTCAGTCAGTAATATGTTCGTTGTACTTTTTTATGCTGCTCCTGTCTGCCTTGATATTCTGTCAAAAATTCCATTCGGCCGCCTATTCTTTTCCACGGATATTACAATGGCTAGGCATCCAACTAAGAGTCTCCTTAAGATAAGGATATGAAATATTTATAACATACTCTAGCACTTCCTTAATAGACGAGTGCTAGTTGTGCATAATGTAAGGGCAGAAGGGCCGACTAGTTGTTCACATGCTGACAAAAGCTACATTAAGGAAATTACTTCTTCAGAAAGGTAGTCGTTTTTATCTGTGGTTCTACTCTTTAATTACTTTTTACCGTTGTTAATAATTTCTGCAGCCAGCTACTTAGATTTGCTCACTTGATTGGATTGAATTTGTGTCTCGTTTTATTATTGAGTGCCTCTTCATTTGTATGGATTTGTATGGTATTTGTTTGTATTGTATGTGTAAGAATCGATTTAATAGCTTGTAGTGTAGGTAACCTAACAGTTTTATTTCTTAAAATTATATTGTGCGCTTTGAACCCATCAATAAAAGTCTCAAATTAAAATATTTTTCTGCCGTCAATGATTACAATTTTCTACGTAATACTTTTCACAACCCAATTTTCTTAATTGCATGCATATTTTAATTGTATTCTTATGAATTACATGCATATATAAACTATATTCATGTGTATGTATGTATGTATGTTTATAAATATGAAATTCTGTTTTTTTAGATCAATAAAACGAAATCAGTTCAGTTCAATTGCAAATGCATGTTAATCAAGAATTGAATTGAATTTCCTTCTTTGCTTTCTTTACTTTTCTTCGCTTTTACTTGCCTAATTTCGTTGCTGTTTGCTGTTGATTGATGTTTCTACTCTCGGTAATGAAATTAAATTGTTTTTTCTTTTTTCATTTCTATTCTTTTGTTATTCAATTTAATTTTACATTTCATTTAATAGTTATTAACAAAGCAACATTGGTTTAAATAAATAAAAAGAAAACAAAACGATCTTTGAATAATAATAGAAAAATGTAAAGAAATTGTGAATTTCTCTATTGTTGTTGACACAGATTATTTACATTGCCACAAATTATTACCCGTTCAGGGTACACATTCATCAAATGTGGCATAAAAATAGAAAAAAAAAAAAAAGTAATGTAAACTGAATTGAATTTGTCTGTCATAAGCATGGAATTTCTAGAATTCTTGGACAAAAAACATAAAGCGCGAGAAGTCAGAGATACATCCATCCATTGAAATATTGCCAAAAATTTATTTTGTTGTTGTGAAGTATAGTTGTTCCGTTTAGAAATAGAATGATTTCCAAACTTCCAGTAAATAGAGAGCGAAAGATGAAAGTCGTGGAGGAAGTAATATGGCTTTTAAACAAAATTAAAAGACTAAACGCAGTAATGTACAGGACACTGAAAGTTTACAGCGCCGAGTAAAGATGAAAGTCGTATACGTAGAGTGACTGGCGAAATATGGAGAAGAGATAATGAGCTTATCCGTCCCGAATAGGCTCAAGTAGGCGGCAGTGTTACAAAAATGGAAATGGTGTAACATTGTTTAACATTAAAATGTTAAACAGAAGCTACAAAAACAAAACAAGGGACTTGTTTACTTGATTAACAAATAAACAACAAATATAGCAACAACATCGTTATTAAGAAAGAGAGATAAACAAGTAAACAACAAGCAACAACAACATTGCAAGGACGAACGTAAACAACATACAAAAACAACAAACAAGAAAGCATAAATAAATGTAAACAACTTCGTTTACATAAATGTAAACAACTTCGTTTACATTTATGGTGGTTTTAAGAAGGCGAAACCTCGAAAGTTCGTCTTCAAGAACCTTCATCAGACTGTTTACGTCGCTATATAAAAGGCAGGGCAAAGCACGCACAATAGGAGTAGAAGTTCAGTCAGTCTTGTGTGAAGACGCGTTGCGTGTGAAGTAAACCAATCGTGGTTGTAAGATCTCCCTTACAAAGATCTCTAGAACAATTGTGTAATAACAGTTGTGAACAGTGGCACTCAAAATTGCGAATTTAATTAAAACTGAACACAAATTTATTTCTATTTTTATTTGCATTCTACGAGCTTATATTTCAAAAGTTTTTCAAAAGGTAAAAACGTAACACTATTATATCATTCATATGGCTCCCGCTACGGGCCTCACAGTATCTCATTCTATCGGACCACTTTTCGTGCACGTATCTCTTCAATGACATTACGAATGTTGGCCTGTAAATGCTCAATTGTCTCTGGTTTGTTGGCATAACAATTTTCTTTAACAGCAACCCATAGAAAATAGTCCAACGGTATCAAATCGCAGCTTCTTGACGGCCAAGTAACATCACCATTTCGGCTAATTACATGACCATCAAACGTTTGATGCAAAAATTCGATTTTGGCATGAGATGTGTGGCAAGTTGCAGCATCCTGTTGAAACCAAACATAGTTCGAAACATTACCATGAAGAGTGGGTACAAAGAAATCGGTTGTCATGGAGCGATTGGTATCTCCATTGACCGTAATGAAATATGGGCCATTGATGCCTTCAACTAAATCAATTTTGTTAAAAAATTAAATTTTGTTGAAAACATTTCGCTTTTTTTTATTGTTATTAAAAAACAATAAACAAAAAACAAATTCAAATTCATTAGAAAACCGAAATTGTGGGGAAAACATTAATTTTGTTTGCTTTTATCTGATCTATTGCGCAAAGGTTTTAAAAAGAAAAAAACATTTCGTTGAATAAGCATCTGGCATCAGTAAAATGTTCTTGATTCGAATAGTTTAACAAATAATTCAATTGAAATAAATGAAAATATCCAAAATCCATATAATTGTTCAACTGTACGCCTTGGCTTCACTGGGTGGAGCTCATGCGAAATGCCAAACTTTCGTTGAAAGCATGTTTTATGTTGGCTTGAAGGAGCTCTGTAGCTTCTTCGTATGCACCTGAAACTTAGGAAAAAAAAACACAAGAAAAACTTTAACGGGCATAAATCTCACGATCTAGTCACATCAACTACATCAACTACACAGGAGATGACCACGTGCCTTTAAATCGCTCGTGCAGAATAACTCAATATGGCATCGTTCTGTTGATACCACAAGTTATAGGTGTTCAGAGCACACAAATCAGGCCAAAATAAGTTATCACTCATCGATCGTTATCCACTATAAAAATTTGAAAGTCCTATTGGAAGTTATTAAAGGCTTTGTATTCTATTTTGAAGTTTCTTGTGTACGCACACAAAAATGTCTGCTTCAATAGGGAGAGAGAGCAAATGGAGAGCAAAGAAAATCTCAAGCAATTATGTCTAGATACTGTCCCTTAACTGTACTGTACCTTAATTTTTTTTTTGCTGGTGATCCTAATCTCCATATCAAATCAGAATACCTTAAGCATTATTATGGCTTTCCTAGAAGAAGTCGAGATTTTCATGAATGTGGAATAAACAAAGTTAGCCTTTTTTAAATTTCTTCTAATTCAAACATGCATAGATTGCCAAGTTTTTCAAATAGTTTTCTATAATCTACTTTCCCATTCTAAACATTTAGTTTTCCTAACAAGAGAAGAAAAAATTGAGAAAAATTTTCATTAAAAAACTAATTTTAGAAGTCAAACGATTTACAATTCTGCCAATATTTTTTTTTAGTTTGTCTTTGTCTCCACGGGTTGTTCTAGCAATTTCTGTAAGAGTTCTATTAGATTGCTTATGCAGAATTAAATGCAGCCTGTTTAGTCATACAGTCCAGTCAGTCGCAATATGCATTGTGATGTTATTTTTGTTTTTCAGAAGTTTTGAGGTCAAATAATAATTTGTGTCATTAAACAAATGATTTTTCTTACAAAAAAAGAAAAAAAAATATTAAAGACTTCAAAAAGAAAAACACATGTTGATTTTATACGAGGCACACATGTTAATAGCTCTCTGACTGACTGAGTAACTGACTGACACATCTACACAAAGTCATTCAGCTACTGTAAATATCCAGCATAATTGTATATTTTCTGTTTTTTTGTTGGTTAAGAAAAACAAACAAATTATGAAATGAAATAAAAAAGAAAAAAGGAAAAAAAAAACAAAAATTAAAAACCCACTGTTCTAATGGCGCATGGCGACACATCAAACTTAACTGCATAACAAACTAAACTGTATTGTTGTTGTGATGGAAGAAAATAACATATGAAGTATGCAATGGAGATCGTAAGACCCATTTCGGTCTATACGTAAGAGTATTTTTTTATCAACACATTAACAATAAAAAAAAGTCGAGTATGATCCACTATTTGATGGGTGGCCATGCAACTTAAAGACTGACTGACTGTTTTCATGCGCAAATGTACAGAAAGACATCAATTTCCATATTCAGTCATAATAATTTCAAAGAATTCTTATTTGTTTTTCTTCTTCTCGCCATTCCAGATGTTGATTGTTTGTTTAGACGCTTTTGCCTCCTCTCTGTCTATATGAGAAATTATGCGAAAACATAGTTTCATTACTTCTTTGCCTCATTATTATTATTTTCTAAAATAAAACATAAAATTATACGCAAAATTTTTTGTCGACCACAAAAATGTCTTTCAATTCGTAACATACGCAGTATTCTTGCCTACAAATTCTTTCTCCATTCAGTCCTCGAAGCTCAGGCAAATGAATGTATTTTGGTTTCGTTATTTTTTTTTTATTTTTATTTTGTATTCGTTATTAAATTTAATTGCTTGTCGTCTGTGTCATAAAAATTATATTCATTTCAGCAAGACATTCATCATCGATATGGTTTCATTACAAAAAAAAAAAAAAAAAAATTGAAATGAAGTTGTTGCTGCTGTTCGTTTCCATAAAGAAAATTGTTTTTCTTTCTTTACTTTTTCTTTTTTTTTTTCTTATGGAATGAAAAGCGAACACATGTTTTGCTTACATTTTTAGAATTTATTTGCTTTTCTTAACGATTTTAATGCAGCATAATATTATGGTGCGAAGTTGGCTGTAAAACGTTACATTGTAATCAACACATTGTCAGAAATTCCAAACGGTTTTTTTTTTGTAAAAGAGCACCAACTACAGCGATCATATACTTCCTTCTTGAAAGATAAAATACTTCAGGAGCTACGTTAATGTACATATGTATTGGTGTTGACCAGCTCACATGCCAGTTTTTACAATTCATAAGAGAGCGCTTCTTTAAGCACTTTCAATTTAAATAGTTTTTATTCGTTTGAAGTATATTCACTTACTTTTTTAATTGATCATTACATAACTTACAACCCTTTAGTCAGGATTACAACCTAGCCTCTCATACCAGTGGCGGGACCTGGAATTTAATGTGAACTCCGAACAACAGTTCTCTGAGAAACTTTTCATGGCAAATTTATTAACTCTCAGACTTTTTGCGAGAAAAATTTTGAGAAGAACTAGCCTAACAAATATATTTTCTCGGTCTACGGTCTAAAATTAATGAAAAATGTTGCTATCGCCTGCAAAAAATTTAAGAAAAGATATTAAAAGCGAAACATAACCTAACCTTGTAACAACTTTAAATATTGATTTCATCGAATGGGATCGCCTTTTGCAGCATTCCTGTGCGATCCCTTAGAGAACATTCGCTATAAACCGAGATATATGTATGTCTGCCGATACCAAAACCAAAGGGTTATTATTGCTTTAGAAGTGTTCTTCGTTGGTTAAACAGGTTCTATCTTTCAAAGTGTAAGGGGACACCATTGCTTCAATAAACTTGTTAAGATCCCTAAACTATCAACTGCCTAAGCATAAAGTTAGGCCGTAGGCTTAGTTACTGGTACATTTTTTTTTATTTCTGAAAGCTATGCCTTTGACTGAACTCAGTTTTGCCAATCGTTAATTCTTATCCTGGGATTAAATGCAATTGAAAACAAACTCTCCTGGTTTTTCTATGAAAAGAAAACGTAAATTTTTGTAACATTTTATTCAAAGTATTGGCCATTGCTGGCTATAAATTTCTTCCATCTAATAGGCAATTTATGGATTCAATGCCTATAAAACAGTTTGTCTTTTCTTTCTTACTATTTTCGATTTGTTCATCTGAAGCGTAATGCTACTCAACTAATGCGTTTTCCATTGATGAAGAAAATATAGCTGCTGCAGGGAGGGCAGCAGCTCCCAGGCTAATGGTTTTATTGTATCCTGAAATACTTTTACTTTGTGTGCTGGTGCTTTGTCATGTTGCCAAAATTTCTTTGTCGTATCCTGTATCTTGTGGTCCATTCTGGTCGTTTTTCAATCAATGCATGCTCATGATATACCACATCTTTCTGGTTCCACCACACACATAATATTCCCTTCCTAACGATTCCTTGTGGTTTTGCAGCGGAAGGTGATGATTTTTTCTTATTTAAAGTTCTGAAAATAATTCCATTTTTTAACGCCAGTTACAATTCAATGAAACATTGATTTTCTATCGTAGCGTTGTAGAAAAAAAATTGGTTTTTCGGTTGGTTTTCCATCTGCCAATCATTCCTTTTATGTGACATCCTGACTATTGGATCTTTCTAATAGGTTTTCAACCTTTAAACATTTTATGTTGTGCAACTTTTTTTTTTGGTCTTTCACGCCCTTCAGTACTTACATCAAAATCGTTATCTCGTGACCTTTGCAACACTTTCCGCACGTTTGCTTCTGATGGAGCATGACCACCACACATGCACATGCATTCATCACTACTCTTCAAATGAAAAAAAAGTTAATACATACATACATACATAACTGGCCATTACAACCCTTCAGACAGGATTACGGCCTAGCTTACGGCCACTTATGTTGTGTGTGTTAATTTTATACATGAGTAGTGGGACCTACAGTTTAAAGTCGCCTCCGAACGACAGATTTTTGAGAAACTTTTCATGGCAATTTTATTTACTCTCAGAGTTTTTGCCAGAAATCTGCTGAGAGGAAGCTGTCGAAGAAATATTTTTTTTATTTCGTTTTTGATGTCTGACCGGGGATTCGAACCCTAGCCTTTCGTTTAATAAGCCAACATACAACCTACTAGACTACGGCGACTTTCCGTAAATCATCATTGAAGTCACCATAGTCTAGCTGGTACTATGATGGCTTATTAGACTTAAGGCCACAGTTCAAACTGCATCTCCATCAAAACGAAATATGAAAAATAAATTTCTTAGGCGACTTCCCCCCAGCAGATTTCTGGCGAAAGCTCTGAAAATAAAACAAAATTGCCATGAAAAGTTTCTCAAAAATCTATCATTCGGAGTTGACTATACCCTACCACTGGGTAAAATTAATACACACAACATAAGTGGTGTGAGATGCTAGGTTGTAATCTTGACTGAACGATTGTAATGACCAATCTAGTAAGTAGATAAGTAAGTGAATTATCATTTTGTGGTACAAATTTCATCATCTTTAACACGATGAAGCAAAAAAAGTATGATGATGCCTGTTCGCTGATTCGATGTACACTGAATATGTTTGACAGATGTCATCGCTAGCATATAACAAAAATAAATGCTCGTTCACAATAAATGTTTTCTATGAAGACATTTGTATCTTGAGGCAGACTTCATATCGGTACATCTGCTATATATAGTGTCCCTATATTGTCCTATTGTTCTAAACTCATTTGTTTAAATCGTTCTCTGAGAACAATCGGTTCAGATAACTTTAAGTTGCCTTTGTTTCTCTAATTAATATTCTCACTTTAAAGAATTATTGCCAATGTGCTGAAAATTTCTATCAAAAAACAAAAAAAAAAATAAACACAAAACGGGAGCAATAAATGGAAAATTTAGATTTTCAATGGGGAAATAATTTATTTCACTTGAATTTGCTGTGGCAGCAAATATCGCCTAGGTATGTATTTTATTCCAATTTCTAACGATGATAATAAAAGAAAATAAATGTTGAAACCTGTTGTGTTATAATTTATAAAACGACTTTATTTGTTATTAAAGTATTTCGTTAAGAAAATGCATTTTCATTCAAAAGAAAATATTTTTCCAAGTGTTTTACGATTGAAATAAAAATGATGGAAAATTCAATGGCCAGCTAACTGGGTGAGAGTAAATATGTTTCACACTTTTCTTTATGCATAGAAAATGAATCAAAAAAAGAGTGAAGTGAAGTGCAGTGAAGTGTAGGAAAATATGATTACAATTTGAAGCAAATCACAACAATTAGACGAATTAGGCCACACGCTGTTTATTTATGGCCAGAGCCACATGGATTTTTAAATTTCCAAATTCTCCACCATCAATAGCACAAAAGGAATTGCCAATAAAATGTAAGCCAACAATGAATTGAAATGAATGGAGTGGAGTGCAGTGGAGTGCTGCTATATGCTATAAAGTGAAGTGAACCAAAGTGTAGTGTAGTGTAGTGGCTGAGCAGTGCTTATTGCAATCCGGGTAATTTCAACACTTCACAAAAGAAAATTTGCTCAAATTGCCGATGCTAATAATGTTGATACCAATGCTGATGCTGATACTGATGCTGATGCTGTCTGAATGGCTGGCTAGCTATCCAGCAAACATTTTATGATATCGCTGACGACGATGACGACGATGACGATGGTGTAATAAAACTCTTTCAAATCGAACGAATATTGAAATATTATTAGGAAGTTATGAACATTTCATAAAAAATGCTATGAAAAATCACCAACATAAACATGAATAATGAAAAATGAAAGCAAATTTTAACAGCATTACTCTTATAAAAATTGAATGAACACTGTTGAACACTGCTGAACACTGCTGAACACTGTTGTTTTGGTCTTCGTCTGTCGTATCTAATCAAACTGTGCAATTTATCCCCAAAATGGTACAATTTTCCCAAGTAATTGTGTTAAAAAATGAGATGAAATTATTTTTCATGTATTTATTTCATGGCTATTTTGTTTTTGTATGTATTTTCTTCAATGATTTGGTGAAAAAAAATTTTTTTTTGTTTTTTTTTAGAAATTTTAATAAAAAAATTTTTTTTTTTGTTTTTCATTGAATATTGTATAGAATATCGTGCTCCAATTTCTTTGGGTGAAGTCCATTCGAAATGTCTAATTTTCAATAACTCTAACGGATAAATCAATCTGAGTTCGACCTACGGTATGGGTTATGTTGGCTGGAATTTCTGGCTTAAACGCATAAGACCTGCAACTTAAGAAAACCCCACAAGAGAAACTTTAATGGTGTCAAATCGCATGATCTGAGTGGCATCAAATCGGCATGTGACATGAGCTGTATGCCACATGTCGTAGGTATCCCATCTCATCTCATTCAAGTCAATACAAGTTGGTAGTCATTATTGTATTATGATAGCCATTGATAGTGATGGCTTGGCCAAAGTTGTTCTCAAAGGAATATGGGTCAACCCCCTAAGGCCATATAATGTTTTTTTTTATAATGTCCACTCTAGAGGATTGTTACATATATACACACGTACAGAATTGGTCATTATAACTCTTCAGGCAGGATTACAATCTAGTTTCGCACACCACTTATTCTGTGTGTGTTAATTTTACGCATGATTGGCGGCGAACGTACAGTTTAAAGTCGACTCCGAACGACGGAGTTTTGAGGAACTCTTTCATAGCCATTTTTAGTTACTCTCAGAGTTTTTGCCAGAGACTGCTGAGAGGAAATCGCCCAAAAAATACGTGGGGTTTTAATCGTGGCCTAACGTCCAATAAATCTACCTACTAGACTACGGCAACTATAATTATTTTTTCAAAGGAAAAACTTAAGCAATTATTGATAAACTGGAAGTGAGACGCAAGTGATGCACAAATCTAAACCCTTTTAATACCGAAACTCAAAAGTGAAGCAATGGAAGTGAAGGGAGCGAAGGTTTACCAACAATTTCATGAGGCTACACACCTCAACACATTTGAAGTTTATTTTCACATATTTTTTCTTAGCATTTAAGGCTCATTGTAAGAAGATTTTGTTGTTGTTGTTGTTGTTGTGTTGTGTACCTACATATACAATTTAAAGGCATAAACCCAACAACAACAATATCAACAATTTCTTTGAACATGTTGAATCAACTGTGACTGACTTACAATTGTCACATTTTCTTTCAACTCTTTTTTTCTGTTTTTTTCCATTTTTCTGTTTTTTTTTGGATTGTATTGTTGTTCTTGTTGCCGTTTATTTATTATTGTTGCGAATTATTTTGCAACAAAAAAGAAAAATTACCAACAAAACCGTCTCAAAAGAAAAGATGAAAAAATTTTTGAACAGAGCTGAGCATAAATCTATATTGCTAGCATATGGTGTATGGCTGTTGTTGTTTGTTGCTTGTTGTTTGAGCGTATGACTCGACGGCTCGTACAACATTTTAGATTTGACAGTGTATGTATTACTAGTCCTACTACCACAACAACAACTAGATTTACTACAATAACAATGACAATAACAGCCACAGCAAACATCAACATTTGACAATAAACAACAATATTAGGGAGCAACTTTTTTGCCTTTTCTTTTCTTCTCTTCTTCTTCTTCTTCTTTATTTTGTGTTGTTGACTCTTCACTCAGTTTCTTCTTTTTTTTGTTTTATGCTGCTAACATCGTAAATTGTTGGTATAGACACTTGCAGAGAAATGTTAGTAAAAGTTTCATATAAAAAGGAGAATAACTAGAGAAAATTTCATAATTCATGCAGAGCCCGAGATGACGATTACAATGTACCGAGCTACCCCGAGCCTGTTGGTTGGAAGTAGGACAGTAGTTGTACAAATCAACTTAGTTTCGGATTTCTAGGAATTGCCGCACTACTTTTGAGTTTAAACTCCGTGTGTAAAACTTACTTAGGCATGATAGGCTAGAAAATAATGCGATTCAGTGGAATGGCACAATACTAGAAGACTTCTTTTGTAGTTGTCCCAAAAACCCTATGGGCATATATAATACGGCTTATATCTGTACAGCAAAGGGGATTAAAATGGGCTTTGAGTACATTTTTGTCGTAAAACAACGAACAGATTTTATCCTTTCTTTTTCGTTTACTGCAACGGATTCAAAACTGCTGGGTCCAGCAGTGAAAAGAGGGAGAACCAAGGACTACTTGCGATTGACAAGAGAAAGATTCGCAATCAACCAATAATTCTAATGGGGCACTGCGCTATTCGCAGTGTCGCTGACAAGTTCCGGTCTACCCCCACAAGGAGTACTGCAGAAGCTGTCAGGATATGGAGGAAACGGAATCGGAAACAACACCTTTTATTCGTGTGCCCTGCACTTCAAGGCAGACGGTAGGGGTTTTTGGGTAATAGAACGCTTGAAGATCTGGGCATGATGACAAACGTGCCACTAAAGGAACTGAGCGGTTTTATTCGGAACTCAGGGTGGTTCAAACCCGCCACTAACGGATCATGACAAGGAGACTTCTCTCACACTGAGTAACACAATGGCCAATAAGGGCCATAACGAGTGAACTTGCTTGTAAACGGTAAGCTACCAGCTACTGTAACCTAACCTAACGTAACTAACGTAAAAGAGCTATTGCAACGCCTAATTAAAATGCATCGTAGTAGACTTGCTCTTGGGTACAAATCAACAGGCTGGCGAAGAACCAGTGTTCCATAGTTGGCAAAAGGAGTACAAACCCGAAATCCTTCAAACTAATTAGCTTGACGTCATTCAAATCAAAAATATTTGAGAATGCTAGAAGAACTATGGATACCATGAGAATTAAGTGTCTAGAGGATAACTCGGTATAATACGCGACTTACGACAGGGTGTTAACATCACTAATTTTGAGTTTGGTTGTAGATGAACTCTTGATGAAACTGTCTAAGGGATAACTAACTACTAAAAGCATGTGGATGGCATATTTGTGATGGCTAAGGGCAATTTTGAAAGCTGCGATAATCCCATTTATGAGAAGAAGAACAAATCCTAGATTAAAAAATATTGGACTCCTGGGTGAGATACCATCATGGAAACGAAATAAAATATCTGAGAATATTAATGTATTGGAAATTTATGCGTAAGACTCATATAGAGTACATTTGAAGCCTATCCAGGCATACTATAAAACTATGCAGCTGAAGTTTTTGCACACAACAAAATACTACGCTGTACTCAGTTCAATTTGACCGGAAGGTACAAAGGAGAAAATGTTATTTTACCGAATATTTACTTAAAAATTTTAAATGTTAGAACTTATTTGCGTACTTCTATACACATAACTGGTCATTACAAGCCTTCAGTCAGGATTATAACCTAGCTTCTTATACCTTTTACGTTGTGTGTATGACTTTTAGGTATTAGTGGCGGGACCTACAATTAAAAGTCTATTCAAGCGTTAGATTTTTGAGAATGTTTTTCATGGCAATTTTATTGTACTCTCAGAGCTTTTGCTAGAAATCTGCTGAGAGGAAGTTGCCGAAGAAAT
Source organism: Sarcophaga bullata (assembly GCA_005959815.1). Classification (NCBI taxonomy): domain Eukaryota; kingdom Metazoa; phylum Arthropoda; class Insecta; order Diptera; family Sarcophagidae; genus Sarcophaga; species Sarcophaga bullata. Next base: position 109,064 of record QOCX01000208.1, read on the forward strand.
AGTTTTTCATATTTCGCGTTGTGTGGGGAGATGTCTGATGACATGGGGTTTGAACACGCTACTAACTAGACTACAGTGACTCAACTCTAAGATTTGACCGCGTTTTAATTCGAAAATGATTTTCTCAAGTTTGCCTTAATATTTAAACGCTTGAACCTATAAGGAATTAATTTTTGTAAATTCTGCTTGTCAAAATCTTAATTATTTGATGAGCAATGCTTGACTTGACTCCTTTAATTTCTATTTCCAAAGCATTAAAACGAGAAATAATTACGAATGCCTCCCTTTGAGTCTATGCTGAAGCTGGCTATTTTCGATTTGGCGTTGTTGCTGAAAATGTTGTTGGCTGTCAGTTTTTCCTTTGTTGTGTGTCGTTTTTGTTGCCACTTTTTTTTTCGTTTTTCGTGCATATATTTTCAATTTCTTTTTTGGCTCTTCAGGAAAAAAAAATATTTTTTGCTGATGGATGCAGCAATTGCTACCCATTTTCTAAACAAATGCTTTGCAAGCAATTCGTCTCACTGCTACGTTCCTTGTTTAATTTTTTAAGTTTTTTTTTTCTTTTTTTTTTTATTATTTTGTATACTGCATGTAACATGCTACAATTAAGTTAAAATATTTCATTTTTTCAGACACATTTAATGGTAGAGGTGACAATTTTCATTTCAACTACAAGACAATTTACACTCTTTACTTCAGTTTTTTTTCCTTCTTCTTCTTCTAGTAATTTTTCTATTTTCCTTGCAACTTAAAACTGATATTTTTGCATTCGTAGAGAAATGAAATGGCCGAAGGCATAAATTACATTTTTTTCAATTAATTAAGACATGTTGGCAATAGAAGACAGACAGAAAAAAAATTAAATGCAGCCATAAATAAAATCGTATGACAAAAACAAAAAAAAAAAACAAAAAATTATGGGGTTCATAGGAAAAAATCAAACATAAAACATCATGACAAACTGTCTCTCATTGCAATGAGATAAAGAAATTAAATGGAAAAACAAAATTCCGATGAAAGTTGCATATTTTCATGTGACAAAAAGAAATTTTTTTTTTTTTTTTGCAAATAAAAATTATTTAAAACATGTATGCGTGTAGCATTGCTGAAACCCTGAACTTTCAATTAAAAAATGGTATCCTTTTAAACTCGTTTTTATTCGTAAGTTTTTTGGGTGACCTTCACTTGTTCGCATTTAATGGTTTTGGCAACCCGTTTTTGATCATCATTTTGTTTTGCCTTCAAATATCGTGTTGTTTTTGAATTTTAATGTCCTAAAAATTTCATTTTTTTTTCTTTACAGTTTTCTGTTTGACTTCCAGATTAAAAAAAAAAAAAAAAAAAAAAAAAAAAAAAAAAAAAGTTTGGTTTTTACTTTTAGCCACGTAGTGTAGGTGTTAACGTAATTCAGTTTTTTCTTTTTTTTGCATTTTAATTACATTCAAGGTTCATTGAACAGTTTACAGGTTTTGCTTACGCTTATATTGTTATCGACGACATTTAAATTAAAAAATGTTCGAAATGAGCATGAAGATTTTGCAAAAAAAAAGAAAAATATTTATTTAATACAAGGAGGGCGCACTAAAAAATTTGGACAAGCTTTCAAGTTTATATTTTTACTGTCATTGAATGCAATGGTCATTACAACCCTTCAGTCAGGGTTGCTCAAGTAAAAACAATGTTTACTTTAGTTGGTCATCTGCCTCAGTAAACACCGGTAAGGTTTCATTTTGACCAAAAAAAAAATCGTGTTCAGCGAAAAGAATAACTTACATTTACAGTAAAAGTCCACTTAGTCCACGAAATGGAAGACTATTGGCTGCCTTGCAAGATTGCAAGTGTAAATTCGAAAATTATTTCCCTGGTAATAAAAGAATAAAATTAAAAAGCTTTTGAATAGTGAAAGCAAATGTAAGAGAGTAGGACCTCAGGAAAGCAACTGGAATATTAATACATACCTACATTGATAATTGGTCATTACAATGCTTCAGTCAGGATTACGACATAGCTTCTCATACCACTTACTATGTTGGGGGTGTGTTGATTTTTACATGAGTGGCGGAATCTATAGTTTAAAATCGTCTCCGAACAACAGATTCTTAAGCAATTTTTTCATGGCAATTTTATTCAAACTCTGAGTTTTTGCCAGAAATCTGTTGAGGGGAAGTCGACGAAGAATTATTTTTTTTTTTTCATATTTCGTTTTGTAGGAGACATATCAGCAGGGGTTTAAACCACGACCTCACGTGCAATAAGCCAACATTGACTACTTGCACTCTGTATAAGCAATATTATTAGGATTTCCATTGCTGTGGATGGTTCTACGTGCTACACAGGACATATTGAGCGTTAGAGATTGTAAAGCCTGTTTAAGTCGCATGGGAGTGATGTAAACTGGACACAGATTTCATGCAATTTGTCCCCATTAGAATTTTTCTTGTTGAGTTTTCTTATGTTGGTGGTGCATGTGAATAAGTCTCAAACTGCAGCGGTCCTTAAAGCCTACCTATCTTATGTCATCGCTGATTTATGCACCAGAGTGATAGATGCTCAATCTGGAGAAGTCCTGACAGACATTTTGACGATCATATATTCCACATATAATGGCATTATTTATGGAAAATTAAAAATTAAAAAAAATTTCGTTAAGACCTCAGACACATACAACTTATTTCACTTGAATTTATAAATAGGAAACGCTTAATGAAAGACCCGGCAGAGTTAAATTCATGCGATTTTAAACAAACCTAGCCTTCAAAAGGCACTTTTACGAGTTTGTAGCACATTGATCAATGTAATTTGCTAATAAGGCATTTCTTTTTTGCGCAATAACTGCTGTTGCAACCAATATTTGGCTTATAAATCTTATTCGGCCTTGGCATCAGGCTGGCTATTGAATCGTTGTGAAATGATCTACTAAATTTAGACGAGGCAAAATGAGCATCTAGAACGATGCACGCAGTGAGAGAGATTTACTAACGTCAACATCAGAGTACAAAATGCCCACAAAATAATGTTGCGTGACCTCTAAAGTTGTGCTAGATAGTTGAGGCTCTTAAGATAACAAAGAAACGTATTTTTTCCATTAAATTAAGTTTTTTTTAACACAAAGTATATGCCTAAATTTTTTCGTGATCCCTCCTTAATTGAAAACTTTGTCTTACAAATAATTTTTTTTACAAAATTATTGCATCTTATTAGTTTACAATTTTTCAAAAACCTATAACTGTTAATGTTTTAATTTAAACAAGGATTTATTTTCGAAGGCAAAACAAACATTAAAACAAAAGACTTAAGCAACGAACTTGTTATCATATGTACTTGCATATAATCCCGCCCATGAATTGACAAATTTAAATGCGTATTTCATCATATCCAATCCAATAAATGTTAATTAATTTAAATTATATTCTTATTTAATGAAATTTTATTTTTGTTTTATGCCATCTATTTATGCAGGTATTTATACAACAATTTGTACAACAAAAACCTGATACTCAATAAGGGATTATAAATTTAATTTTAAATTAATATTATTGACCCAATCAATGCTTTACTCTGTTTCAATGACAATTCTTAATACGCGTTCATGTATTGTATACAAAAAAGTCGAAAATTTATTCGAAGATTTCCTTCTTTGAAATTCTGAGAATTTTTGTTAGAAAACTGCTAGGATTGGTTGTGGGAAGAAAATTTTTTTCTTTTTCGAGATATTAAATCTGATGTTTTAACTGTCATCACAAACTGCCTACTAGACTAGACAGCGATCCACAAATGTATCATTATTCTTCAGAACTAAAAATACCGTTATTTAGCAAAAAAAAAAAAAAAAAAAATCCAGAATATTTTGTCTGGCAACTATAAGCTGGAATGCCGTAATTCGATTCACTTTCTTTATTACGTTAATCAATTTGTAGATATTTTCTATGCCGGTTTTTTTCTGTCTTAAAACTTTCCATTTTCATCACTAACGTTTCAAGAAAATTTCAATTTTAAAATCGTTTTACAGATTGTTTTTCGTTAATCTTTTAACCTGTCATAACATGTCAGCCTTTCTATTCAACTGTCAGTCAGTGTGCTGCGCATTAATGTCTGTTTTTATTTTTTTCTCATCTGACAATTGGTTGATTACAGTAGTACAACATGAAAAAGGCTGACACCAAACGAAGAAATGCATTAGTTTTCTTCGGCGATAGATAATCGTACCATGTATGGTGATTCGATAATAGTCTGGTTGGATGGTAAAAAGCAATTAAGTAATGTAAGAAGAGAAAAATTAAAATGTTTTACGGAAATCGTAAATATTTTCAAAAATATTTCTTGAATTTTTCCAAATGAAATATTAACTTACATGTGTTAAAAGAGGCAGGTGTGAGCAGGCATTTGAAGGCGTTCTTAATAAAGTCTCAAAGACATACAGACAGTATTTGTTCAGTTAATTTAGTTTTCCCTTGGGCATCGTAAACGAAAACGTGGTGCGACTAATAGGATGTGTGGTGAAATAATCAGTCACTTAAATTACTGAAGATATACTCCTCCTTCGATTTGTTGGCCATTGTACGTATCATAAGTGTTGTGCTTCAGGCACATTGCCATATTTTCAAAGGTTAGACATGAAATTCACTATGCCTCGTATCATTAGCTGGCATATGTTCTATAAAAGGTACATACTAGTAATCGTCATAGTCCAGTAGGTAGAGTGTTGGCTTATTAGGTTTATGACCAGGGCAGATATCTCCAACGAAACTAAATGAGAAATTCATTTCTTGGGCGACTTCCTCTCAGCAGATTTCTGGCAAAAACTAAAAAATAAAATTTTCATCAAAAGTTTTTTAAGAATCTGTTGTTCGGAGTCGACTTTAAACTGTAGGGACCACCACACATGTATAAAATATAACACACAACACAATTGGCCATTACAACCCTTCAATTAGGATTACAACCTAGCTTCTCACACGGCTTATTTTGTGTATGCTTAAAGTCGACAGATTTTTGCGAAAAAATTTTTCCTCTCAGGGTGTTTGCCAGAAATCTGCTGAAAAGAAGTCGCCAAAGGAAAATTTTTCCATATTTCGTTTCGTTCGATATGTCTGGACTGGGTTTTGAACCGTGATCTCAAGTATAATAAGCTAATACACTATCTACTAGTCTAGAATTCTAGACTAGAGTGAGGCTAACAGGCAAGAAGAATTAAACTAAATAGGTCAACCGATCTAAACCTATTAGGAATCCTGGTGCCGATAATTCTATAATAGAGGCAAACGCGTAAATTCTTATTATCCAAGGCCCAGCGAAAAAATTTTTATGACTGTGTTTGAATGTCTTGATCTAGATTAGACTTTCACTGAAGCATATAATATTCCGAAGATGAAAATATCTTTAATCGGAAAGAAAGGATTTTTTTCAAGGATTTTTTTCATTTTCAGCAGGGAATTTATTGAAATTGATCGCTGAGCTTATCTGTATAAAGGACACTTTCAAGATCAATAGAAAAAAGCCAAAATATTACATACTCTAGCGTACCATACTTTAGAATATAAAGAAATAATCACTTTACCACGGTCATGCTTCAACGGTAGATTACATTGTAGTTTCTCATATATGAGCTGTGTGGCACGTAGTGCCGTCCTAGTGCCGTCCTATTGTAACCACATCTCGTTTTTGTCCAGGTTACTCAATTCAGTTTAAAATAAGTTTGTTAAACACATTATTATTGTTACCGCTGTTAGTAACGGCCTGGCCAAAGTCGTTCCCAAAGAAATGTGGAGTTCACATCACAGAGTGATTTTTTTGGGATGCTGTAAACTTTCGGTTCGGAACAACAGATTGCTGAGAAACTTTTCATGGCAATTTTTTTTACTCTTAGATTTCTTGCCAAAAATCTGCTGAGAAAAAAATCGCCGAAAAATATTTTTTCAAATTTCGTTTTGTTTGAGATTTCTGACCTGGGATTTGAACCGTGTTCTCACATCTAACATACTACCTACTAGTCTACGATGACTATGGTGATTTCTTTTCGTTACCTTATACCGTTTTAATATTTCTTGCTTTATCGCATATCATAAAAAGGGTCAATCTAATTAAACCTTTAGTCTAACCTTATCAAATTTGGAAATTAATGGTAAAGCCTAGTAAATATTAAAGTTTTATAAACCAATATACATACACGGTATGTAAGTGTATATGCACATCTGCCTGCTTACAATACAAGCGTAAAGAAAGATGATATTTTTTTTTGGGTTTTCTTTCACAACAAAATTTAAAAAATTTTTTTTCCAAAAACAATAAAAAAAGCTACTAGTGTTGAGCAAACAACAACAAAATCCAATCCAACATAAAAGGCGTTTAAAAAACTTGAGTAAATAATTGCTTAAAAACAGAATTAGTGCAACTGGCAACTGGCAACTGGCGGTTTATTGCTAGCAACAGTAGCAGTTGCTGACCAAAATCTCAGCTCTTTTATTGCTTAATTTGTGTTAAGCATTTCGAAAATAAAAATAAAACCAAAAAAGAAATTTTGTATCTCTGATTACTTCCAAAGCATTTTACATTGAAATTTAGTTCCAGTTTCTGTTTCTGTCAGTGTTGTCAGTGTTTTCAGAATGACCTTGTCTGCCTCAATATTCAAATGAAAAATTGTTGTAAATGATAAAAAAAAAAAATACAAAAACAAAAGCAAAAACAAAAACAAAAAAACATTAAATAACACCAAATGATTTGTTATTAATTTTAATTAAAAAAAACAAAAAACATTTTCAATTTACATATACGTCTGGGTTAAGCTCTGTTTTTTATATTTGGAACTCACAACAACTAAAATCAAGACGTTTGTCATGTAATGCCGTCATACTTTTTTTTTTTTCCATAAAATAGCCCCTCTATTACCGTAACTGCTATACTACCAGCACTAGCTTTTGAATAATGCTGTTAGTTAGACT
>QOCX01000208.1:116015-174550 GCA_005959815.1 Sarcophaga bullata
TAATGGTTGTTTTGAGTTAGTTTTTTGTTTTCTTGGCTCGTTAGTTAAACCAAAACCAGTACTAATTAAGATACAAACAGAAAAAAAGGAAAAACTGGGTAAGAGAGGAAAAACAGACATCACCGACAGCAAAAGCAGTATCGTCTAGAGTTTAGTGAGGGTGTGTTCTGGAGTGGGTGACAGCTGCGATAAGTTATTTCGTAGAGGAAGCGTGAAGAGCAAGGTCGTTGTAAGATGTAAAGCAAAAAACAAAAAAAAAAAAAAAAAAAAAAAAAAAAAAAAAAAACATTTTTATGGCGCACTGTCAATTGAGCCTTGCCAAGTTGCGAGCTGCAGCAGTGGTGAAGTGGATAAACCTAACGATATTTGTCGTGTTCACCGAAATTTAATGGTTGTTTTTTTGTTTCTGGCCATCCTCCTCATGACTCCGGGTGCTACCTTATTTACAGACGGAGGAGTGTCTAGTGATCCACGTTTTGCTCGTTAGCTACGCATGCGAAGGAATGATTGTGTTGCGCTTGTTGCAGATCCCGTGTTGACAAGTGGAAAATACTTATTTACACGCCTTTGTCGCCATTATTTGTTTAGAGGCTAAATTATCTTGGAGACATAAAAAAAAAGTTGATTTTACACTACAACGTTATCATTACGTATGATTAGCGATATGGAGAGCACTAAATAGACCCTATCAGTGGGATAGTCATATAATCACTCCTTCTTTATGAGTTTTGTGTTGTAGTATTCTGTTTAATGTAAAGCAGCCTGCATGGTTTTTTTTATGATTTTCTTATTATCAATGGCAGTCTATGATTTGAAGGGACTCATATCAATCAATAAAAATTGTATAGTCAGTTAATTTAATTGACCATAATCGAGTATGTAGGCCACAGTTCAAATTCTAGGTCAGATATCTCCCACAAAATGAAATATGAACAAACATTTCTCCAGCAAATATCTCTTAGCAGATTTCTGGCAAAAACTCTGAGAGTAAATAAAATTCTCATGAAAAGGTTTCTCAAAAATTTGTCGTTCGGAGTCGACTTTAAAACTGTATGTCCTCCGCCACTCATGTATGAAATTAACACACACAACATAAGTAGTGTGAAATGCTGGGTTGTAATGCTGACTGAAGCATTGTAATGATCAATTATGTTATGTATGTGTGTAGTGAGTTAATTTCTAATATTGACATGCTTTTGTTTTAAACCTTTCCCTTCCGTTGGCTAACGCACTCATGGCAATTAGAAGCATGTTCATTCGAACCCATAACTACGTCAGATTATAATCGACTGGTCAAACCTAGTAAAATTGCCAGTTTTCCTTAAAAAAAAATCTGGAGAAAATATCTCATTTTTTTTTTTTTTTTTTTTTTTTTTTTTTTTTTTGTAAAGAATAACACCAGGTTATAATTACTTCAATTTTCCATCAACTACAAGTATTGCCTAGGACTCTAATGTCATTAGTTATGTAGTTTTCACCAGCAGCGATTTGTTTTTGTGTGCTACTACCATCGTATTCGCCAGTACTACCCTCCGCGAAACAGCCATTACTATGCGAAATGTTCAGATTTTTTTGCCTGTTCTGCTATTAACAGTGGCCTCTGTTATTCGTAGTGCTTCAGTGGCTGTTCCAATGAAGTTCTTTACCGCGTACTAACTCTTCTCTTATCATACCATGATTTTCATTACATTCATTACATTCTCTTCCTTTAGAGTCTGACTGAAAAGGGATTCCATTTATATTTTCAATTTAAATGCATAATGCTTTGAAGTTCTATGTTGAATTAAAAATTGAATGGACCCTGTTAATTCACCACGTTCGTAGCGAGTTTAATTTCTATAATCACCATGTCTTTAGGTTAGTGTCGTGTGTTAGGAAATATTTCACGTTTTCATAAATTTCATGAATCCAGCTTTCAATGAATGACAATAGCTTATATGTTCAGAAACGGAGGAGTCCCAATTTTACTAAGGAAATCGGAACGCCTATAGTGAGCACCGTATCCATTGTGGCTAGCTTAACATAAGCGCAACTACCAACGATATCCCTATAACCTGAAATCCGTATAATATTTCGATTCAATTGGTCCATGATTTCGTCGCCAAAGCGGATTATGCTATAATGTTCGTAAACATTTTGATAGCAAAATGGATGCCCAAGTAAATAATAGGATTTTTAGGGAAAACCCCTATCATCTATGAAATATACCCACCGCCCATTCTATCCAGCATTTGGAAGCTATTATATTGACTTTAAGGGCATTGCCGGAATCCTCCGAATTTTTTAGGCCAGAAGTCCCTTGTTGAAATTAAGAGAAATCTTTAGAGAAAATTACAAGGAATTCAGGTTGGTTATTTAATCATACTGTCTGCCCCTAGTTCAGTGCTCACACATTTACACAACATAATTACAATGCTTCAGTTAGGATTACGACAAATTTTCTTACGCCACTTATGTTGTGTGTGTTAATTTTATACATGAGTGGCAAGGAGCTACAGTTTAAAGTTGACTCTGATTTTTGAGAAACTTTTTATGACAATTTTATTTCTTCCCAGAGCCTTTGCTAGCAGTCTGTTGAGCGGCAATTGCCGAATAAATATTTTTTTCATATGTTCTTTCGTTGGAAATGTCTGGCCTGATGTTTGAACCGTGGCTACACGTATGCCACTAGGATTTTAATTTCCTAATGTTCTTTAGCTTGCAAAATTTTACTTCTTCAAATAGCACAGTCTGTTCAGAAGTATTACAACGTATGCCGCCTTCATATTTGCATTTCGATAGCATTCTGCTTGTGGCATTTGAATTAAGATCCTATTTTTAAGTAAGCATCTGTAACAACCTGGCTGTAAGTTATACCTTTGCACCTGTGGCAAATGTTACATTTTCTCTCAAGAACTGATGGCACCCTCTTATTTGTCCATTTTGATAAAAATCCCCGGCGACATTTTTAAGAAAAACTGTCTTATTTTTGCATCATTAACGTGAAAGACAAACAACAACTACTGGTTTGTTAATGTATTTGTTTCGTTGTCACTTTTTTGTGTTGATGTTTGTTTTTTGTTTGTTTTTTTTTTTTAAATTTCATTTACTGAGTGTTGGGTATTGAAATACAATTAACCTGATTAGCTGTTAAAAAGCGGAAAACCTCTTCAAATTAATAAGTGCATATAAACGTTTGAAAAGCAACACAGATAGACACACAGACAGACAGACGGACAGACAGACGGACAGACAGATACACATTTGAAGTTGTGATTATAATAGAAAAAAAGCTAAGAAAAAAAAAACAGCAACTGACGAATACCAGGTTGCCAACGATGATGCTGGTGCTGGTGATGGTGATGGTGATGATGATGACAGTGTTTGGAGTGTTGATAAACCGCTTGACTCACAAAGTGATGACTGAACGAATGTTAACTGGGTGGAGAGTCATGCGTATCGTACGGCCATCACTCAAATAACACTTTTCCTACATATTTTACTTCGTCCTCCACCACATTCAAGCCCCTTGAGCTTTCGAGCTGTGTTTCGTTTCTTTCAAAGTTTTTTTTTTTTTTTGGTTTCAAAAACATGACGCATGCTTCGACACTATTGACAGACCGACATACAATTATTTATTATTTGCTGATATTGTTGTTAGATGTTGTTGTTGTTGTTGTTGTTGTTGTTTAAGAGCTTGTCTTTATGTCGTTTCAAATCTGTCACGTTATAACAAGTGCGTGTTTTACTACGCTTTTTAATTTAAATTTAAATTTTATTTTTCGGATTTTCTTTTCAATTCGAGCAAATGAAAGCTTGTTGTTCTCTTATTTTTTCTTTTTTTTTTGTAATTTTCTTCGACACTGTCAATCGTTTTTTTTTATCTTTTTTTAATATTTTTTTTTTCGGTAACATATGTCAACCATACAGCTAACCGGCCAGTAGCATGCCTACATACATATATTATTTATAAACAAAATTTTATTATGGAAAATTTTTCTGTTATAATTGACAAATACGAGGAGAAATTTTTCCCATAAAAATTCGTATCAAATTGCTTATATTGGCCAACGTATAAGAAAATCAAGTTTGTGTCTTAAATCTTTTGTTTTTATTACATGGTGAACTAACTTCCAATTATAATTCGATTAAAAGTGTTTAATTTTGTTTTCCACTCGCTTACTCAAAGCATTTTATGTGTGCACAAGCAAAGTTTTATCAAATTATAAGCAATTTTCCCTCGGATTTTATAAAATTTTTGCTTTGAAAATCTATTCTTCATTGACTTGTGCATTCTAAACTGTTCAATAAGAATTTCCTCGAAAGCCAGTGCAAAAAATCAAAGTTTGTATTGAGATTTTGTAACAAAAAAAACCTTTTTTTTGTAGAAGGAAAAGTGTTTGTCAGAGGAGTTTGAGGTAAACTTTTTATGGCCAGCATTTTTTAATGGAAAACGTAAGTAAATTGATGTCGTAAAATAAAACTTTTTTTGTGATTAGGTTGCGGTAAATTCACATCCGCATTAGAATTGCTTAAAGTTATGCCATTTAAAGAATATTTTTGTCACCAGCTGTTAGCATTTAAAATGGAATTGAAAATACGAGTACAAGCACTTTACGCTCAGCATTTACAAAAGCCATAAAATCTATAGCAGGAGGCTTCTATCATATTAACGCGTATGCCAAGATATCAATTAACTACAAACGTTTTTTTATAAGAGCAAAGCTTTTCAAAAAATATTTCATTATCTGCCAAAAAGCAACAAAAATAACACATTGTATATGCATTGACGGCACCTCCATACAACACGAACTGAAATACAACTCTGCAAAGGCATCATTCGGACATAAAGTCTACAAGCCGGCGGCAGCACTATGACACAGAATAGATTCCATGTATGAATACTAATCGAAGATTAAACTGCACAGTAACTGTTGCGTGAAAATAAGGATTAGTGAGCTGCAATAGCCTTAAGCAACAAGTTTCTTATTGGAAACCTAAAATTTCATTATAATAATGGCAATTGGTTTTGAGTTAAAGATAGGTTTTAAGATGACCAACTGCCATGATAACGCAACCGATCTTGGCTGTGGAATATCTATTTTGATACTTGGGCTGTTGTTTATCTAATGGACACAATATAGGTGATGTGAGAAGCTAGTATGTAATCCTGGCCAAAGGATTCTAGAGCATGATGTTGAATCCTTAAATGTTTTCCGAAATTACTTGTAATGAAGGCAGTTACCTATGTACCATGGGATATTTCATTAAGAGCTTCTTGTCTTTAAATTTAAAGTCGATTAAGTCTGCGCTTGAAGTAAACACCACAAGATAAAGTGGAAGAATTGTGAAAGTCAAGCTATTAAATTTCACGTGAAAAATATCCTATTTGAGCTAGGCATCCCATGTCCTTCATGTCTAAACCATTCAATTCAGACTAAAAGACGTTAGAAAACATCGTTTCATTGAGCTCAACTTTAACAATGATGACCGAACTAACATCGTTCCGAAGAAAAATATGAAGTAGATGGTGTGGACTTGGTGTGGTCAAAATTCGAAAATTTTTCTGACGTTTCTATTCATCAGGAAATGATTCTCATCATACATAACATAATTGGCCATTACAACCCTTCAGTCAGGATTACGACCTAGCTTCTCACACCACTTATGTTGTGTGTTGTTAATTTTATATATGAGTGGCGGGACCTACAGTTTAAAGCCGACTCCGAACGATAGATTTTTGAGAAACTTTTCATTGCAATTTTATTTACTCTCAGAGTTTTTGCCAGAAATCTGCTGAGAACAAGCCGCCGATGATGATGTCTGACCCGGGAAATTATCCTCATCGCCAAAGTTTTGATGAAAATTAGGGACATTTGCCAACTGTTTGCTTGCTCGTTAATATGATTGTTTACATTCAGTTCCTAGGTGAGATTAATTTTTTAAGGGCGCAATTCCAAGTCACTTGACAAAATTCGCCAAGTTCAGGTATGCTTTAGGCCAAGTTCTAGTGAGCGATGCGAAAATGCCCATTCTGATTCCTTCACAAATCTTGCGTTTTCAAGGTACGGGTACAAGTCGATCGTTTGCTTAACCAGTGAACTCTAATCCATAATTGTATTGTGAAGCCTTCTTATTAAAATGATTATGGCTTTTGTAAAATAGGGGAAGCGTGCTTTAAGTTGACTCAAACAGAACAGCCATTTTCATAAAACAATTTCATTCTTTGCATTTATCATTGAATGCTTTAGCTATTGACGGTGATTTGGCAAACCGGACTGAATATGAAAAATGACAACTAATTTGGCAAATGTAGTGTAGTGTAGTATAGTGCTGACTGATTATTGTCCAATACAGAGATTTAGTAGTTTGTTGGAAATGGTTTTTTGTGTAACATATAATGGCCTAAAGTATTGTGATACTTTTCCACTGCCACTGTCCTTTATTCTACGGAGGAGACTTTCCTGCTGATCTACAGTTCTCTAGTGTCCACAAGTTTCTGTTAATTTCGTTATATATGGACATCACCTTGACTTATTTATTTGTCATGTCTAATCCTAATCATGATCTTTCACAATTCCATATCGATTTACAAAACTCACTATTAAAGTCTACAATCGTCAAAGGCAAAAATGTGTTGAAATCATTACAAGGTAAAAATCTTTCTTTGTGTGTGTATGTTTAAAACTTGTGTCTTGTCTCTTTCATTTGCTCATTCATAATTTTGTACGATTTTTAATGTTAATGGCAGTTTGGTTAAATACATGTTGTTGTCATGTTTTTTTTTTCTTCTTCTTCATTTTTTCTTTCTTTTTTTTCAATTTTTAATCCTGTGTAGGTGTTATTAAAAAATCTCTTAAAACGTAGACAGACTGACAGACATTGGCAACAATAACATCATTTTATGTTTCTTTTTTCTTTTGTATTAAAAAAAAAAAAAACAAAAATTTATTAAATGTTGTTGATTTGTTCACTAAATAATCATGATGTTGCCGCTGATAAGCTCTACAAGAGAATGCATATGAGGCCGATAAAAAAGAAAGTAAATATTGTTTTTCATTTTCTCCCACTCCTCTCTCTCTCTCTCTCCCTCTCTTTCAATTTGTTAAATAATTATGTTTTGAGTTTTTGTTTCTTGGCTTTTTTTTCATAAGTGAACGACTGTGTGGGTGGGATGAGGTGGCACGTGTTATTTAATTGAAGAAAATTAATTAAATTTTTACACGAAATGCCTCACACAACATGAGTTATTTAATTATGAAGAAAAACAAAAAAATAATAAATAAATACTGCAGAGGTTAAATAGAAAAAAAAGTTTAAAAAGTTACTCTTATGCTGCAACTAGAAGAACTGCAGTAAAATCATTCCGCTTTCTCGATCAGATAATTTTGATGTTAATGGTGCCCCTCGCTCTGAACGGAACGAAATCGAACCTTGGTTAAGATCAAGGAAAAATGGATCACGTAAGTCAATATCGTGCAAAAAAAAAAAAAAAAGGATGCCAATTGAGACTTAGACTCAACCAAAAACAGAACTACGAGGGTACGATGCAAGGTCTTTTGTGGAATTGAAAATCGATTATGAATTCTGAGACTCTACAACTTCCTCAAAGATTTCATTCTCAAACTCTGTTATCAACAATTACGAACTTGAAGCAGCCAAATCATTGATAATCTGACAGGAATTGAGAATTCGAAAGGAAGTAGCGTTGCATCTACCAGAAAGCCCAGATATTGCTACTTCAGATTATTAGTTGTTTTCTATCTCTGCAAAATTCCCTTAATGTAGGGAATTGGTAATTCTATAGAGAGCTCAACCACATTATTGAATCTGGTTACAGTTTTTTTTTTTCAATTTTAAGAAACTTTTCATGGCAATGTTATCTTCTCTTAAGAGTTTTTGCCAGAAATCTGCTGAGAGAAGGTTGTCGGAGAATCATTTTGTTCAGATTTTGTTTCGTTTCGAGATATCTGACCCGGGACTTGAACCATGGCCTCACGTTTAATAAGCCAATATAGGTGATGTGAGAAGCTAGTATGTAATCCTGGCTAAAGGATTCTAGAGCATGATGTTAAATCCTTAAATGTTTTCCGGACTTACTTTTAATAAAGGCAGCGGCCTATGTATCATCGGATATTTCATTAAGAGCTTCTTGTCTTAATAAGCCAAGTCACAATACTACTAGAATATGGAGACCTCCTGGTTTTAATGCAAGGCAAATGGTATTTTCCCAACCTTAATTTTCTTCCTCCAATCAATAGCAATCGAAAGTAGAAATATGGGATCGAAATATTATGTCAGGGAGGCACAAGGAGGAGGATGGAGTACCTTAGAAATGCAATCTTATTCAAATGCCATGATAACTTATTTATTGGAACAAAGTTCCTTAGAAGTGAAGAAGTGAGATCTGTTTTTTCTTTAAAATATTCACGCTATTAATAGAGTTCTGTGCGTCATTTGTTTGGGCCTATTTTTAATAGCAACGAAGTCTCTCAAGCGTAATTGTAACCTCTTTTCCATTATTGTCTTCCCTCAGTATTTTTTTTTTTTTGTTTATTTTTTGTTACTTTAAAAGCCCAAGTCAAGCGAAAAATTATAATGTCCTTAAACAAAACAAACAAAAAAGAAAAAAAAACATCTTAAATTAGGTCACCCACCGCAGTTTCAGTTTTTTTTTGTTGTTGTTGTTTTTTGTTTTTTTTTTAATGTGTGTGCTAAAATGAAGCTTTTATATCAGTTTCTTGTAGTTTTTTTCTTTTTTAATTTTGTTGTTTTAAAATAAAAAAAAAACGAAAAAAACAAAAATGACGGAACGAAAATGGAAAAAAATATTGACGAAATGCATCAAGGCAAAGAACACACATGTTTACAGACATTTTGTCTTCTATAACATTATGGCATATATGGGTCATTTCGATGTCAAACAAAGCATATGTCTATGACTATGCCACGATATAAAATTATTCTTAATTTTCGATTTTTTCTTTTTTAATTGGACTGGGTGCCCTTGTAGTCTAGGGATAGTAACACAGTTTTCCACCTTTGACTGCATGACTTAGATGAAGGAATAAACGTGTCAAAATTAATAATGAGTCTTGCTAAAAACGATATTCAACTTTAAACTTAAGGTTTCAGGCGTTGATCATTTCATCGATCAGATATTCACACTGCTACAAGGAAGAAGAAGACTTCCTGTAAACCAATTAAGCACCATCCATCATTTTGTCAACTGTTATACTGCATTCGCTTACTCGTTTATGGATCGCGAGCTTAGTATAACTACTGACGAGCAACTCCTGCAGCTTCGTCGAGTTTGAAAAGTACCTTTCCAATTCCCTTGTCGTTGTTGACTGCATTGGCGGTAGCAAGCCTTTAGTGCCATATACTGAGCATCAGCAACGATGACAATAAAGAAGAACAAACTGGAGTATATACTAAGGACAAGAAAAAACGTGCGGCTTATCAGATCTCAGAATACTTCCCTTAAATATAAATTCGTAGTATTCAAGGAATTTATTTACCTTGCCGCTGACGCAACCAACTTACAAAATGATGTCAGTAAGGCGATCAAACGAAAAGTTATTCCAGCCAAAAGGTACTGTTATGGATGTTGAGTATCAGAGAATCTTCCGTGCCCTATTATTAAGCTGTCTAGAGAGAATTATTTAGTCCTACATAGCCTGATAAGTGATACTAAGTTGGCTTATTAGACGTGAGACTTTGGTTCAAATTCCATGTCAGTCATCTCCATCAAAACTAAATTGGAAGAAATATTTTTTCGGTGACTGCCTCTCAGCAGATTTCTGGCAAAAATTCTGGGTGTAAATAAAATTGCCATGAAAAAGTTTCTTAAAAATCTATCGTTCGGATTCGGCTTTAAACTGTACGTCCCATCATTCATGTATAAAAATAACACACACAACATAATCAGTGTTAGAAGCTTAAGAAGAAGAATAAGGTTGTAATCTTGACTAATGGGTTGTAATGACCCATTTAATATGTAAGTAAGTAAGTGTCTTTCACTGGAAGTAAGGGTACTCACAGACTGAAACAACCGTAACCTAATTCAATCGTGTTGTTCAGCTCTCTATAGAATTTCAATTTCCAACAAGTATGTTTAAGGAGCATTTATACGCCTGCTTTTCAGTCCAGAGCAAATTGACGGCGACCAAAAATTAACCGTATGGACATGGATGTCGTTCAGTTTCTCAGTCATGTTTTTTGGACGGGAAAAGAACAACCTTGTTTGCGTGGGAAGGTCTTTTGTTGATCGGTATGACAAACTGGCAAAAGCACACGCTAAACAGAGGTAACATGAATGGAGTTCTCAGTTTGCGTGGGAAGGCCTTTGTTGATCGGTATGACAAACTGGCAAAGGCACATGCTAAACAGAGGTAACATGAATGGAGTTCTAAGACAGGCCATTATTAAGGCTGTATAGTTAAGTAAGTAAGCATCCTACTGAGTATAACTTTTCTTGTATCTCAATCTATCTGACACTGTAAATATTGAAACTCAGTACAAGTCATCAAATTAAATTTCGAGAAAATATACCCAGATTATTGACCTCAACTGCCACATAAGTCTTGAAGCAAAAACCATAGAATGTCGGAATTAAAATTTGCTTGTTGTGTGTTGACTTATTAGACGTGAAACCATGGTTCGGTTCAAACTCCGGGGTCAGACATCTTCAACGAAATGAAATACAAAAAAATATTTCAACTGCGAATTCCACTCAACAGATTTCTGTCAAAAACTGTGAGAGTAAAATAAAAAAATTTTCGACGGAGTCGACTTTAAACTGTAGGTCCCACCACTCACATATAAAATTAACACACACAGCTTAAGTTGTGTGAGAAGTTAGGTCGTAATCCTGATTAAAGGGTAGTATTGACCAATTACGTCTGGATGTAGCTTTTATACGCAAGCTTTTTCTGTGAAATGATTTTATTTTGATCGTGAAATGACTTGTAATTAATTTTTAATATGTTTGCGATAAAATAAAAATACTCAATTGCTTATTTTTTTTTTTGAGTGTAGGGCATAAAGCTTGCAATATGTTTTCTTCAAAGTTTACCGACACTGCCTTAACAGGGGCGTAGTAATAAAAGCAAAAAAAAAAGAAAAGAAAAACAATACTTTACAGTTATAAAATTTTTAGTGAAACAGTATCGCGTATATCCCCTAGAGAAAAATCAAACTTCTGAGTGAATGAAATAAATTCGAGTCCCTTTTAACAGAGTCTAATCAAATGTGTCATGTTACTTTTAATATAATTGTACCGACAGAAAACATGTATTCACAGCAATAACAGCAACCAACAAAGAGAGAATCGAAGAGAAAAGGGAAAAACAGAATTAAGCATTAACTGTTAAATGACAACAAATACGAATGAAAGAAAAAAGAAATCAAATTCAAACTAAATTGCACCAAAATATTGTCGCAAAAGTTTTCAGGCATACACAGATTATACTTTAGGAGTGCAATATAATGTTGCGTGTGGGTTGCAATATGACACATGCTGTCATTATAAGCCATAATAACGGCAAATAAAAAAAAAAACAGAAAAAACGAAACATAGCACATGCTGATGCTGCTGCTGCTGCTGCTGCTGCTGCTGCTCTCTCCCACCCCAAGCCCGAGACAATCTTAAGAAGTCTGAACAGCGCATTTAATCGTTTGCAAAAAAGCTGCTTCACTAAGCCTATGTCTTATAAGCAACTAGAAGTCAATGTGCGTGCTTGTGAGTGTAATGATGTTTAGTTTTTGCCAACGATTTAGTTGAACAATTTATGACAATATTTTTAACCACTTTTTTTTCCATAATAAGAAAATGAAACTCTTTTCACTTTTCACTCTCTCGATCTGTCTACATGCATACCTCCCTCTCTTCCTCATTCATACGTTTTAAACATCGTTCGTTCGTGCAACGTCGAAAAGGCGTATTAAGAAGTTATTTATGACTTATGCAACTTCAATCATACCACTATCAGCTAAACAACAACAACAACAACACCACCAACAACAACAGCAATTATAAACCAGCAATATTACAACTAAAACCGCAACATTTCAATGCCTCAATGCCATCAAACACAGTCAAAACATACATGCCACCAACAACTTGGAAGAAAAAGAAACCAAAAACTATTACAAAAACATCATAAAGATTATGAATTTTAGCCATGATAGGAAGTAATTAACCTGAAACAACTGGAATTTTTAAATAAAATGGCGAAAACCGAATTTTAGTTCCCCTAAAACACTGGGATGCGATTTAATTTCATTTGACTGAAATAAGTTAGAACGATCATGGAAATGCTTCCACGAGATTTCCTAAGATCTTGTCTGCATAACCTCACACTTTCGAGCCTCATGGATTACCGTATCCCATTGACCTGAAACTTTCATTTCGAATGAGGCCCTTAAATTGCACTGCAAAATAATCTAAGATTTTGATCGAACAATATTCCTCTGCTCTTCACTCTTTGCGGGGAATCAAAACCCTGAGTCTGGCTGTAACGATTTAAGTCAATAAGTGGGTCTTGTGGAAACCTTACAAAGCAGTTCGACGTTCAATTATGATTGATTTCGACGTTCAATTATGAAGTTGTTTATCATCTTTACAGAGCCTTAAGAGAAAATTTGTTTTTCTCTTTCGTTCTGTCAAGGAATGTAGGGCTTTCACTAGCATTCCAGGTATTACGTTCGTTTCGTACAAAATTTAAGCTAGAGAAGGTATGGAGAGGGAAAAGAAGAACAAAAAAGCCTTCAGACAGTCAATTTCTATAAGTAACCTCAGGAGAGCCTGATTCTGGCTTCTGGCAGAATATTTATGTCATCAAATGAGGGCAATGAAGGCACAAATTATTACAACCTCAGTTCAACATCGTTTCATCTTTACACACATACATACATAATGGGTCATTACAAGTCTTCAGTCAGGATTACGACCTAACTTCTCACATCACTTATGTTATGAGAATTAACCTTATACGTGAGTAAGAGGACCTATAGTTTAGAGTCGACTTCGAACAATAGATTCTAAAGAAACTCTTCATGGCAGTTTTATTTGCTCTCAGGGTTTCTGCCAGAAATCTGCAGAGAGGAAGTCGGGGAAGAAATATTTTTTCATATTTTGTTTTTTGGAGATATCTTAGCTGAGGTTTGAACTGTGGCCGCATTTCTAATAAGCCAACACAATACCTATTAGACTACTATGAATTCAAATCAAAAAATCCATCTGAATTCGAATTCAGATTCTCGCCAGTAACCTGCCACCACAATATTCCTTTAGAACCTAGCTACTAGTTCCATACTAACGGCTTCATTGAGTACCAGCAGTGAGCAAGTTCTACTGGTCAAATGCTTCTAGTTTGATGACAAACACACCAAATCTCTAAAGATTTCAAGTATTTAAGCCGAATCCATTCGGCGCTAAGCCATAAGAGCAGCATATTCGCAGATTAGATCAGAAAATACCACAAAAGAAATCTAATTTAATTATTTCTTGTGTTTTGAATTTCTTGTGTTTCTGAATGTTGCTAGGTCTTCCATAGAGGCCTTATACCTCTGCTCTCGACTTTCGCTAGACTAGTCCATTAGCCATCAGAGAATTGCTTTGATAGCAACGAAATTCACATAAGAAGCTTCATTGTAAGGAATGACGTGCAGAGACTTGGACTTCCATACTGTAAATATCTCCTCCTAAAACACGTTGCAATGCTACTGAAGTTCCAAATCGAAATCCTCACTGTTTATGTCGATAGTAGTGATGCCTCTATTTTTTTAAAATAGGCGTTCGATAATATCTACTATTTCAGTACGAACGTTGTTGCCGATTCCTTCAGACATATGGATCTAAGCGGCTCATGTCCTTCTCTGACGACCACGGCTTCTCATTTCATGCGGATTATAGTCGAGGGATATTTTAACGAGTATAATGCATGTCGGCTCCAGCCAATGTGGACCGTAATTCAGGGCCATTTTTGCAAACATTGTAGTCTAGTAGGTAGTGTGTTGGCTTATTAGACATGAGGAATCGGTTCAAACTCGAGGTTTACCTTCTCCGACAATATGAAATATAAAAAAAATATTTCTTAGGCGACATCCTCTCAGCGGATTTCTGGTAAAAACTGTGAGAGTAAAATAAAATTGTCATGGAAACTTTCTCAAAAATCTATCATTCGGAGTCGATTATAAACTGTAGGCCTTACCACTCACGTATAAAATTAAAACACGCAACATAGGTGGTGTGAAAAGCTTGCTCGTAGTCCTGACTCAAGGATTGTAATAACGAACTATGTATGTACGTATGTAAATGAAAATTTGCGCTTCATTAGTAAGCAACTTTCGAAATTTTTAGAATCTGTCACCAACTAATGTTTAAATTTTATATGCTCATGAAAACCTTTGTAGCTAGCTCATGGTATTAAAACAACGTATAATTTTAATGATTAAAGGAAGTGTTCGTTCATGTTGGAAAATAAATTAAAAGTAACGATCAATTACGGCTTTTTACCACTTACACCTGTGCAATTAAATTTATGTCTTAAAATTGACTGTAAAATATTTTTTATTATTACAATACGACACACATACAACATATATTATGTATGTATGTTACTTTCTTTAATACAAAGTTAAGTTACAGCAGCATGATACACATTTTTATATGTTAAAAGGAAATTTAGTTTAAATACTTCAACACATTTAACTGATTATGCGGATAACTTTAAGAACACTGTACCTTAGAATAGCTAAAACGGAACAATTGCTGGGCGCATGTTCAAAGATCATGTCATTTCGTATATCAAATTTTGCAGAATCTTTCTAACGTTCCCTAACCAAAAATTATCAGTTTTATTTTTACCAAGAGCCTTGGAACTGCTGTCAGATTTCTGATTATTACTCATTGCCATGCTACAAACACAATAAGCGCAATGCGGCAGCAGCAAAGCATAACTCTGATGCTATAAACACATTAAGCGCAACGCGGCAAACGCAGCAATCTCTCAAAAATAGAATACATGGGTGAATATGGAAGTGCTGCTGCTTTGCTTTTAGACTAATTTCTATTTTTATTCACAGAAATTGGAGAATTAGTGTTCATAGTGAAACGATTTGTGTTAGCAATACGAGAATTAATGCTGTCCATACAATAGCATGCACGATGTATGAAATATAATGCGAAAAAACGTTTTTACTGGCACCACTAATAAATCGTTAATGAACTCTTTAGTTTTTTTTTTTATATGTTTTGCTTATGCTGTGCTGTCGCTAACTTTATTATAATTAATGCGTATGCAGCTTACTAATGTAAGCAAATATAAAACTGTTATGCTTGCTGCGTTGCGTTTATTGTGTTCATAGCATTAGTTTTCACAGCCACACTACACAACACTTCAAAATCATAAAATTGTTGTCATAACGGATGTTTTGTTCGGGCCAGTTAGCAATTACCGTAACTGTCTTACCAAAAAAGAATCTCCGCAATGTGCTGGATAAATTCAAGCCCATTGGTCATCAGTCGACAATTTCGCTTCGCTCACAAAAACTCAGCCACACGCAATCCACAACTTAGCGAACTTGGCATCATAATTTCGGCTTGCGCTCGTCTCGTACGACATTTCATATATAACAACGCCTGTCCACTTAATAGGCTCTGCAGCAGTTGGCAGCTGACATTAATTTTCATCGGAAAATCATTTTCAGCAATGCGGGCCGTTCCTAGATAATTGAGTGTGTGAATAACAAAATAGTCGAAGAGCGTTCAAAACATCCTCAATAGTTTTGTTGTTTGGTGTGGATTTTGAGTTGACAGTGTCATTGGTTATCAACGGCAATAATTATCAACGGCGAGTACTGTCAGCAACTGATTACCAACTTCTTTTAGTCTACCAACATTGATTGAATGATTTGAGTAGGAACGACAAGACCTTTCAACAGAACGACTCTAGTGAATAAGGCTCTTCAATGATCATGATGGGAACATCTCCAGCTAAAGGTTTTAAATGAACTTCGTATGAATCTGTGTGCGTAAATGATCAGTACGTTCATAGAATGGTTCACTGTGTCTTAAGCTCTTCTCCTATGTTCATGACCTAAGTAATCAGTCTGTTATTCTGTTATTCGTTTGTTGTCCGAAAAAAATAGCACACTTCGCTTAGCACTTAGGACACTCAATTACTTCAATCAACATTCCTTCAAAGTAACATAACAGTTTTGTCAGACAATTTGCCACATATGGACGAGAGACATGAGAGTATTTTAAAGAAATAGTGTGGGATCTAAATGATGACTATGGGGTAATGATGAACTGCTCAAATTGCATGAAGGAGAGAATATTGTGAAATTCATGTAAAGGGTCAACGCTTCATGTTGACAGGGCATGGATTAGAGCAGACTGCAAAAGCCCACTTTAAACTATGAAATCAAGTGACCTGGATCAAGAAGGCAATCACGAATTATTTGCCAAGATTATGTTAAAGAAGACCACCGAACTATGGATAGACGTAACTGCCAGCAAGCAGCAGAAAGGAGTGAAAAGCCAAACGGGCTTATGGGAAAGGTGTTTAATTCTAGTACTCTATGGAGCCAATATAAACAGAGGATAGCTGAGGTTATGCTGGAAAGCGAGAAAGCTTTAAAGCTAACCAGTCCTTCGCAAAGCAATACCTCACGGCAGTCCATCGGAGGAAGAGTGGTTGAAGAATATAGGGAGTGGGTTTAGGACATAGACACCAGGAATGGTGAACTTTTTGTGGGAACAAAAGTGTTTTTTGAAGATTCCCACCTTCTAGCTTAAGACAAAAAAAGTGGAGTGGAGTGGAGTGGAGTGGAGTGGAAAAAAAAAGAGAAAAGCACTTGATGTACATCCCAAGCGGCAATATGATGCTATTTACGATTCCTTTAGAGTTGAACAGTTACAGAGAAAATATTTTTTAAATGTTTTCAGAGAACTGATTGATCGTGGAGAGTCACAAAATAACTTCAAAGGAAAGTACTACGTTTTAATTGTCAAAGTTTCAAAATTTCTTTAAACTCTTGTGATTCTATTTGGAACATGCGATCTAATGGGATGTGAATAGTTATCCATCTGTATTACCCTTTTGTTTTTCAAACATTAACAAAGAAATGTGAAAGGATTTCATTATCGAAAAACGAATTAATTATTGGGGTGAATAACAACTTTCGTTAGACCGAATGAAAATGAAAAGAAAAACTAACATTCGCTACAGTTACGAATGACATTTTAATTGTCATTTGCACAATAACAACAACAAAAAAATGTGAGAAAAACCCATAAAAACAAAACCTCTGAAAAGAAAGTAACAGCACAGTTAAAATAAGTGAAAAATTATCAACAAAATGGAAAAAAAAAATTTACAACAAAAAAAATGAAAAATCAACAATAAAAACAAAACAAAAAAAAACTACTAATTAGACTCTTAAAAAAAATAAGAGAAAAAAATTGTCACTAAAACTGAAACTGAAAATTTAACGAAAAGTAAATGAAGAAAAATTACAGTGAAACTAAATGCATGAATGAATGACTGAATGAATGTCTGAATGAAAGGCAGAGAGTTCAATGAGCCGCTAATGTTGCATAGTTTTGCCAAATATTAGAAGACAAGCAACTTATACGGGGGGGGGACCGAGTGTAAAGTACTATTTGCAACAGCCAACTGTATTGTTTGTTGTATGTTGTGGCAATTAAGGCAAATATAGAAAACAACAACAATAACAATAAGAAAATCTCTCTACATTAAAAAACCGAAAACATTTGTAAAAGAAATATTGTCAACTCTTTGTCGCTGATTACAATTTATATGGGATTTTTCGTTACGTAGCAGACTTCTTCGTTATAAACCAACCATCTTATGAATTTGGCTTTTAAGGCAATTTTTTTTTTATTTATTTTTTTTTTTTTTGTTGGAATTGAAAACAATTTAATTTAAACATTTATAATACTTTTTCTACCACCACATTTTGCCACAGTGCCACAAATCACAAACGAATTTTTTTTTTTTTTTTTTTGCCAATCTCAGTCACTGTGAACAACCGAACAACCGAAACTTAAATTCGAAATTTTTGTTCAAAAATGAAATGAAAGTTGTTTTGTAGGTGTTTCAATTAAAAGATGAATGAAAAAAAAAAAAACTAAAAATATTCACAGTTTTATACACACGTATTAACAGATGAATAAATAATAAAAAAAAAAAATTATTCAATTAACCACAACTGAATCAAAAAAAATTATTTTTTTTTTGTTTTCATTTCGTTAAACAAAATCGTTAATAATTTATAATTAAATGGAAACCAACAAAAACAAATAAATTTATATTGTTTACATTAATTATTGTTTATTTCGTTATGGATTTTTTTTTTTTTTTCTTAAACTCATCGTAAACTACTACACAGGGATACAGGGTGCGTTGAAAAATTTGGAAACGTTGTATGTGATTTTTCTTTTACGAATTTAGATGGCATCAGCATAATGTACCTTTTTTTAGAGTCCATAATTGAAATTTGATGATCTCGGCAAAACAGAATTTCTGCAAACAACAAAAACAACAACGAAAAAACCTATGTTTTCTTTAAAATTCCATAGACTTACTCACCCACTCTACTAGTACGTGGGTCATTTATCGGTTTAAACGTGTACCATTGGTTATTTCCAATCTGACAATACTTCAGTCATTCTATACTGTCACAAATTTCAGTATATTATCATCACTGAACGTAATGAATCGATTAACGTCTGAGCAACATTCGAATTTATTGGGCCAACGAGAAACTACACGATGATATCGATTATCCCCAAAAAACAAAAAAAACTTTTCAAATGAAGCTCATTTTCATCTTGGTGGGTACGTTAATAGCAAGTCGTCGTAGTCTAGTAGGTAGTGTGTTGGCTTATTAGACGTAAGGCCACGGTTCAAACCCTAGGTCAGTCATCAAAATGAATATAAGAAAAATATTTCTTCGGCGACTTTCTCTCAGCAGATTTCTGGCAAAAACTCTGAGAGTAAATAAAATTGCCATGAAAATTTTCTCAAAAATCTGTCGTTCGGAGTCGACTTTAAACTATAGGTCCCCGCCATTCATGTTTAAAATTGATACACGCAACATAAGTGGTATTAGAAGCTAGGCCGTAATCTTGACTGAAAAGTTGTAACGGTCAATTATGTATGTATGTATTTCGAATCTGGCAATACTCATATCATTCTATTCTGTCACAAAATTTGGTATCTTATCTTCACTGAACATAATGAATCGATTAACGATTGAGCGACATTGGAATTTATTGAGCCAACGAAAAACTGCACGATGATGTCGATTTTCCCCAAAAAACAAAACATCTTTTCGAATGAAGCTGATTTTCATCTTGGTAGGTACGTAAATTTTAATTATCAATATTTGGGGCTCAAAAAACCCACACGTGGTCTTAGAAAAGCCAATATACGAATTACAAGTGACTGTTTGGTGCGACTGTTTGGTGAAGCGGAGGCATCATTGTCCCTTAAAAATGATGACAGCGCAACCATTACGATCAATGGAGACACATACCGCGCTATAATAACCAATTTTTTTATTTATACCCGCTCTTCATGGTATTGATGTGAACGATGTTCGGTTCCATCAGTATGGAGCAACTTGACACACGTCTTAAGCCACGATGGCCGTTTAATTAGCCGAAATGGCCGCCAAGAAGCTGCGATTTGACACCGTTAGATGTGTTATGCTGGCAAACTAGAGACAATTGCGCATTTGAAGACCAACATTTGTGATTCCATTGCAGACATACGACCCCATACACTTGAAGAAGTGTACGAAAATTTATCCAATCAAATGAGGTACTGTGAGGCCAGCTACGGCAGCCATATAAATGAAATAACAATTGTACTTCACAACAAAAAAATAAATTTGGCAAAATTTCAAACCGATTTTGTTTAATTGGATTTTTAAATTTAAGGCCATTATTACAACTTGCCGTTAACTGAATGGAGGATTTTAACTGGCAGATAAGTTGTTTTTCATTATTATGAGTACCCAATAAGATAGAGATAAGCGTTAAGCTAAATTGAAGATCATCCCACCTTTAACATTTAAAGTTTACTTTATCTTTGAACTTACCTTATTACATGTATTAAATTTCGATATGGCAATATTAAAATAATAAACAAACAAATAAGAAAGCACGTCGTTGCCACTACGTTTTTAAAGGACTTTTTTAAAGTGGCAAAAGTTATCGATATTGCACCGGCATTGCCATATTTTTGAAAAAAGTTAACTTTATTTTATCTTTAAGTTGTAATAACGAAAATATGTTAAAGGTAACTTTAAAGTTCCCATTAGCTAAAGGTACCTTTAACTAAACCCAACTTTAACGGCAAGTTGTAATAATGGCCCTTAAAGTCTTAAATCAGCCGCCACATATACGAGTATCTAATGTTGATGGCAAGTCGTGTAGTAAATCATCTTAAAGTGTATTAGAAACAAATTGGCGGCATAATACGAAACCAAATTTAGGGACGAGGTGTAATTGTCTCAGTACTTGACTCCAAACCGAAGCAATTGCAAAGCGAAATCAATGGAAAAAACAAGTTTACGTCAACGAATTTAAAAAAAAAATTGGAGACTGAAATCTGCTACAAATAATCCAACATGGAAATTCCCAGAAACGATAATATCAACACCACAGGGAGACTAGACAGTGCGACCTCTTGAGAAAGACTTGGACTTAATCATAAAAGCAATACGCCATAGTTTCCCGCCAGTTCATTACTTTCTTGCAGACGGCATTGCTTCCAGAGCAGAGTACGATAGTTGACTACTCTGTCATCCTAAGACCTACTGTAGGATATTTCAACAGGAACTTACAAACATTGACAGTTGATAACTGTTAACTTGTTAGGGCTACACCTGCCAAATAAGATGTCATTTATTCAATATTATTTTCAGAATCACTATGAACAAATATAAACAACGACCTGAATGGACAATTTATTCTATTTCTGGATGAATGGGTACACGAACAAACAAAATTCTCGATTTGAAACGCTAACAATACAGCGATCTAGAGAGATCTCTCCGAGTGTCCAATGTATCCCAAACAAGTCACTGTTTGGTGT
The DNA here is from genome assembly GCA_005959815.1 of Sarcophaga bullata. Lineage (NCBI taxonomy): Eukaryota > Metazoa > Arthropoda > Insecta > Diptera > Sarcophagidae > Sarcophaga > Sarcophaga bullata. The sequence goes on from QOCX01000208.1 coordinate 137,132, forward strand.
GGATTTTGGGATGAAGGCTGCATCATTCATCCATATGGACCAAGCAATCACTATTAACACCAGAAGATATGGGGCGATGATTACCAACTTCGCCTGACTGCTCTGGACGCCAAAGGGATGTAATTTCAACAAGACTGCTCTACGTGTCACACTACTCATGCCACATCCGTTAAACTGTACCAATGATTTGAAGACATAATCATACCATGTGGAGGTGATCTACTGGCCAACAAGATCGTGCGATTTGATCATGTTCCACCTTTTCTTGTGGGTTTTTCTAAAGTCATGCCATCGTTGAAATTCAGTCTGATATATCTGCCAGAGTTATGGAAAATTGAACATTTCGCATGCATTCTACCCAAAGAAGCCGTGGCGGACATTTAAACGATATCCATGATATGTCACACACACTTTGTATGGTTTTTGTGCAACTCTCTCAAAGCTGGAGTTTGTTCACATTACATCACATCCAGAAAATTGAATGGAAATTTTAAACGACAAAATCCAGCTATTATACCCTGTTGTAGACAAATTTCTAATAAAAATTAGACTTTAATTTACCAGTCGTTTGTTCTTACCGTGTAACAAAAGTACCTCCCCCCTAAGACTAAAATCTAAAGAGGCATATTAATAGCATACGTGAAGAAAAAAATAAATTTTTTAACGAACAGTTTGGTCATGGGAACTCCAGCGGATAATCGCAAGTACTTTTGCTGTTTAATTATGTTTTCTTTTCGTTGTTGTTGTAATTTAATTTCTCGTATGCATTTTAATTGTAATCGTTGAAGAAAAGAAATTTTCATTTGACAAACAATTGGACACACTTTTTACCACATGATTTCACTTTTTCACACTTGATGGCGACAATCGTAAAAAAGTGAACAATTTTGCATTTTTACTTTAACAAACAAAACTATGATAAAATATCTTTCCAAGACCCTCTAACACACACACACACACACACAAATTAATTAAAATATAAAGGAATTATGCTAAATATTGTGAAAAGTTATTTAATTTGGTTGTTTTGTTTTTTTTATTATTTTGTAGGCGATGGAAAAATACGCAACAATCTCAGGGGAAGGCTATCATCACATTGTGATTGAAGGTCTGTGACGTACCGTCTTAAACTATAGGCAAAGTTTCAATGTCAAAAACCAAAACCTGTAGCCCAATAAGCTTGAACTCGTTTCATTTGGTGATAATAAAACTAGTCTTGAATAATATTCTCAGGTAAGTTATTTATTTCCAACATCTATGAACCATCATGCCCTAAAATTTCAGACCTTGTATAACTGGCGAATAAAGCCTATATAAGCCTATATTTTGGCATTCCATAATAGCTTTCATTTCCTGGAATTCTAATAAGGAAAATAGTGTTGCCGTAAATTCAATACAAGAAATATCTTAGATATGTTAGTACAGATAGGTGTTTATGATAGCGTTGCCTGAAGAATACCTGATATTTGAAGGCGGTTGCGATCTACTTTGATGATGCAGTAAACGAATCAAGTTAAAGACATGCAAACTTTTTTGTACAGTCTTTTAATAACTCTTCTGGTGAAATTTTAAACAAAAACTGCTGAAATCTGGAAATTTTTCAAATGTCCACCTTTGTACGGAGCCTAATCTTTTCTAGATTGAAGTAATAGTGTTCATGGGCTTTGTGACTTTTTTACTCCTAAGTAACTCGCTACAGATTTATAAAAGTCATGACCACATAAAGCAGTCTGATTATTTTCATTAGAACCCTTCAGTCCGGATTACGACCTAGGTTCTCACATCACTTATAATGTGTGCGTTCATTTTATACATGACTGACCGAACCTACAGTCTAAAGTCGACGTCGAACGGCAGATTTTTAAGAAACTTTATCATGAAAATTTTATTTACTGTGACAATTTTGGTCAGAAATCTGCTGAGAGAATGTCGCCGGAGATATATTTCTTCATAATTCGTTTTGTTGGAGATGTCTGTCCTGTGATTTGAACCGTGGCCTCACATCTACAACATACCAACATACCACCTACTAGACTATGGCGACCTACAACGACGATTGAGAACCCCAAGCCCCAATAAAAGTGAGCTCAGTTTTTCACAAACACAACACCCATGTTATGTGTGTTAATTGTTATCCATGATTGGCAAGACCTACAGTTTAACGTCGACTCCGACTGCCAGATTTTTGAAAAGAAGTTAATTTATCCTCATGCTTTTGTCTACTTTACTGGTCTGCTGACACCATTGACGAAGTATTAAAAAGGATAGGATGGGAGAGATTTGCCACTTGGTTGTGATATCACAAGATGAGCTGGCCGAAAGATAACTAACTAAGTATCAGGGTTTGGCATTACGCTACCGACAAAATTTTGAAACAAATGAGAAATGTATGCGTTGAAATACAGACGAATGGGCTATGCTTTCTTTTCTTTCATCCGATAGAGAAAATCTCTACAAAAGTCAGTATAAAGCAATGTAAATTTCGCAGCAGATGTCTGATCGAACATCAGATCAGACATCTCCAACCAACTGAATGAAATGAAGAAAATATATCTTCGGCATCTTCCTCTCAACAGATTTCTGGCAAAAACTCAGAAAGGAAATATAAAATTGCCATGAAAAGTTTTTTAAAAATAGTTCGGAGTCTAGTTTAATTTAATTAGAACACTCAACATAGGTTGTAATCCTGACTACAGGGTTGTAATAACCAATTCTGTACGTAAGTCTAGCAGCATGCTTACCCAATAGGCTTTTAGATTTCGAAGAATTAAGTTTTCGAACTGAATTTATCCGTAGTTTAACCTATGAATGGACAATTCCAAGTGGTTTCAGTTTTGCACATTGCCTTATAAAAAAATCCATAGCGGGCTTAAGCTTTATCCTACCGTTTTACTGTGTTTATCCAGTAAACACAGAGTAGTCCATTGGAGAACTGAGCTAAAAAAATTGGCTTTTTATTTCGACAGAATTTTTTAAAATCTTTTGCAAAGAAATAAAGACAAAAACAAATTTCTTCACTAAAACTCCATTTTTTTTTTGGGAAGAACCCTAATTTGAACAAATTTGAGAAACACGAAAAAAAATAACTTAATTCTGTGTATCATTGTCTTCGCACATGTCACACTCATTCATCACAATGATTAATTGGTACAAAATTTGAAGATTCTTGAAAAAACCCACACAATGGAATTCCTTTTCGATCGATACTCCAAAGAAAAGAGGGTAAAAAAAAAGAAAACGAATCCTTTAATAAAACAAATAAAGAACAGAGTACAGAGTATTTGTCTGCACACTTATGAAGGTCGATTCGCAGCCATCCATCCCATCAATCTAAAGGTTTCATCTTCTCCTTCTCCTTTTTTTTTTTTTTTTTTTTTGTAAATTTCTATTGCTTTTCGTTGAAAAACGTAAGTGATCTCTGCCTACAAACATCGATCATTCCACACATGATGGCAATGATATGATATTTTTCTTCTTTTTTTTTTGTTGTTGCCCTTCTAATCTTTTTCATGCCTTTAATTTTTATTTTTATTTTTTTCTTCTTCTGTTTTCAATATTATTTTCTCCTTTCATTCCTTTGCTTTTATTGTGTGTTTTTTTTTTTTGGGGATTTTTTTTCCTGAATTTATAACACCATTGATCGACAAACGCTCATATCGATTTCAAAGCAAGAATGTGCGCTCAATGTATGTGAATCAATAACAATGAATGAAGACTGAACAGAATAAAGATGAAAATACTGTGATAAGGTGCCCCTCATACACTATATATGCATGCATGAATGATGAGACAGGGTTAGTTGTTTTTGGGATTATAGTTTAACCCAAACATACTCACATACCTACTATACCCGCATATGTGAATAATAAACAGAATGCATACCACAATTTTGGTACCAAAGTACTAAAACTTTATTATTTGGTACTTAACTGATGCCTGAAATGTATGTGAGCGTTGTTGTAAAAGAAATTGAGAATTATTTGAAACAAAGTTCACCTAAATTTTGTTCAACATATTTTTACTAAAGGAATTATTTTTACTTAATTGTTCATTACAACACTTTAGTCGGGATTACAACCTAGCTGATCACACCACTTATGTTGGATGCATGAATTTTATCCATGAGAGGCGGCACATAACGCTTAATGTCAGCTTCGAACGACAGACTTTTGAGAAACTTTTCATGGCAATTATAAAGGGTGGGTCGTTTAAAAGTTTAAATTTAAAAGTGCCATGAAACAAAAACGATTTGAAATGGATTATTCATGACATTTCATTCGTATAGTTGCCGCGACTGGCCCTACGATGCCTCATTCGATCGGACCAATTCTCATGCACTTTTTCGAGTTTATGAGGTCATACCTCAGCAATAGCATCACGAATGTTGGCCTTCAAATACTCAATTATCTCTGAACGCTTTTCTTTAATGGCGCCCCACTGAAAATAGTCCAACCGTGTCAAATCAAAGCTTCTTGGGGGCTGTTTAACGTCACCATTTCGGCTAATTAAACGGCCATTAAACGTTTGCTGTAATAAATTGATTGTGGCATGAGGTGTGTGGCAAGTTGCACCCAGCAGTCACTCGTAATGGGTGCATTGGCTGGCATTGACCATGTTTGGCATTCTGACCCTAAAGGCGGCAATTTTGCTTATTAACGTACCCATCCACCAAGATTAAAATGAGCTTCATCTGAAAACAATTCCTCGTTTGCCCATGTAGCAAAGCTAAAACGATGTGGCTTTAACTCATAAACTCGTGATGCGTGTAATGTTCAATTCTTGAGAACGATAACGAGATATTTATAGATTCTCACACACACTCTCAGCCACAGCTTCGATATTGTCACTCGTACTCACTGCACGAGCACGCTCTCATCTTGGCGCATTAACAAGGCAGACAGTTTCACGAACTTTGGTAATAAATTCGCAACCGTTTATCGATGCATTACGTTCAATCGAAATAGATTCGAAATAACCGATGGCTTAAATATAAACCGATAGATGGCCCACCCGATAAAACCAAATGAAATATTCTCCTAACAATATAGTAAAAGTACCCCATTTTGGTACCATTTTTGTTTTCAAAAATAAGTTCCAATTACCCTGAGCCTTACGCGGACATATGTTATCAAACATTCAATGAAATTGAAATAAAAATCTACGTTTAAATGACTTTTTAAATAAATGTTTGAAAAGGACTTTAAGAGCATGTTTCTTTTCCTTTTTTGTTTTGGGTTTTCGAAACATAAAATATGTTTTCAAAGCCATAATAATGAACCCGATCCGATGACCTTTAGGCAAAAAGGGCAAACATTTCAAATTTATTTCAAATATTTTCATTAAAGCCGTCATAGCAGAACGAAAAATATGTTGAGGTTGTCGATATTGAAATTTAATATGAAACAAGCGATAACGATACGTATATACACACATACATATGTACATACAAGCAGCCCAAATGAAAAAAAGATTCTTTTTGTAATCTTCCCTTTTAAAATTCCAAAGAGAGATAAAAACATCAAAAAAACATTTTATATTCTAATCTGCTTTTGTTTTAATTTTTAAAATTAAACTCATGCGCATACATACAGAGACTATCACTTGCCATAGTCGCGGTGTATCTTTCAAATTTTAATACGTTGTGTTTCTTTTTCTTCCAATTCTGTTCTTTTTTTTCATTTATTTTCTACGCGCCCTTAAATAAATTTATTTTCCTTTGTTCTTATGTTTGCATATTTCTTTTTTTCTTTTCTTTCATTTCATTTCTCTTTTTTTGTTAAATTTTTCTTTTGGAGTTTTATTGTCTTTGTAAATATTTCTTAACAGACTGTGTCAATACAGAAGAGTGGAATGGTAGTGTAGGGTTCTCTAATTTCTCTAATATTGTCTAGAACTTTTTAACAATTTTAGATTAAATTCAAGTAGATTAAGTCTTTATCAGTTTGTTTTAAGCATCAGTATAATTTATATGTAGATACGGGGAAGGTTACCTTATTGAAAAACTCGTAGAGTCCGAATCAAGGAATAACGAAGAGGCAATTTTAATGGCGGATATTCATTCTAATCAACCTGACAATCACATACTTATTTACACATAACTGATCACAACAACCATACAGGCTTCTCCAATAATATCATGTGGCTTACGGTCGTCTGTTGTTATACATGGGCGCAGCATGTCGTGTCCAGCCTCACCTAGTCGACTTCCCAATATTTTTAGTACCATTAGTTACAGAAGAAGCATTTCTTTATAAGAAAGTAACATTGCATATTCATTACCCATCAAAAAGTGGCTTTTTTGGGCTTGACTTTACTGTTTATGCAAATAGTCTTTGCCGTTATAAGCAGACGTAGGCACCAAGAATCCCCGGGAGACGGAACATCTTCGGTTTTTTACACACATAGGACGCTAACATCAACAATGTTCGTTAAAATGAGCATAAAATTACATTCAGTCAGCTTCTAAAGAAGAAGGTTCATATCGATTTTTTCAACTTTCAATTATACACCCAAAAAAACTATTACAGTAGGATTTACTATTTTCTAATGCGATTCACTAGCATCAATGAGAAATGATCTCCATTTTTGGAGAAATATTTGTCAAGTTAAATAGGCAGTCTTTAGGGATTTTCTATATTTTCCACTACAATACATATTAATAGGTTACAATTGAAAATATTACTAACATTTTTCCTCTGGGTTAACACATGCCTCTCACAAATACACTCACATTTGTATCATATTCTCTTTGTGCCGACGTCTGGTTGTAAGCATAAAGCATTGATTACTGAATTGAGATTCTCTTGTAACCTAAAGGAATTCCTACTGGGCCTCTATTATAGGGGACAGTACCATCAGTGTTCTTAAGGCTCATGCTCAAAGATAATTTCAATTGAATTTCAAATCATATTAAAGATACACTGTGTTTTATTTGAAGCATCTGTCTCTACCATATCCTTACATTTCGATTGCAATGAAGGAGTGTAATTCTAATCCTAAGTCTGTATACACAATCGATGTCACAAAATTGGATAGTCTGGCTGCCCTTTCCTTTTTTCTTACCTACTCTTCAAAAGTTTTGAGTTCCTTTCAAACAGATGGTATTCAAAAAAGATTTTTTTTCGTTCTGGTCCTTATAATTCTGATTGGAGCTCTGCCGATAATGCATAGAATATGCCTGTCATCATGAACATACTCGTATGTAGAGCGGGAAAATGTTTAAATTAAAAACTGAAATAAAACAAAAACAGATTTTATTGTGAAGTACAATTGTTCCGATTAGAAATGGAATATTATTTCATTTATATGGTTGCAGCGGCTGGTCTCACAGTACCTCATTTGATCGGACAAATTTTCGTGCACTTTTTCAAGTGTATGGGGTCATATCTCAGCAATGGCATCACAAATGTTGGCCTTCAAATGCTCAATTGTCTCTAGTTTGTCGGCATAACACTTGTCTTTAACGGCACCCCACAGAAAATAGTCCAATAGTGTCAAACCGCTGCTTCTTAGCGGCCAATTTCAGCTAATTAAACGACCATCAAACGTTTGACACAATAAATCGATTGTGGCATGACATGGGTAGCATGTTGCGCCATTCTGTTGAAACCAAACATCGTTGACATCAATATCATGAAGAGCGGATACAAGAAAATCGGTTACCATGATGCGGTAGGCTACTCCATTTAACGTAAGGGTTGCGATGTCTTTATTTTTAAAGAAATATGGGTCAGTGCTGCCTCCGCACCAAACAGTCACTCGTAATGGGTGCATTGGCTTCTATAAGACCACGTTTGGATTTTCCTGACTTCGAAAAAATGGCAATTTTGGCTTGATCAAGCGTCTACCTACTTTTTTTTTTTTTTTTTTTTGAAAATCGCTATCATCGTGCAGTTTCTCTCAAGCGTAAATCAATTCATTACGTTCAGTGATGATAATATAATGAATTTTGTGACAGAATAGGAAGACATAAGTATTGTCAGATTCCAAATAACCGATGGTTCACCCGATATTTTGTATTCTTAACTTCTAAGACGGTTCGACTTACCTTCATCGTATTGATGCAGATACTACTTGGGTTTGTGGCTTTGCGAAAGGAATCGGTCTTCATAAATGCCTCTTTCTCCATATGAAACTTTCAGTATTTAATACGTCAAAAAACATTGCTGATTGTGGCTAAAATAGTGCTTTGAAAATGTTTTCAAGTGAAAACTAAAGCATGGAAAAATAAATTCCTAAAAATTAAAATTTTTTTTTTTTTCAAGCCATGTAGTGTTTAAAGGATGGCTAACGATTGCTTAGATCTTCATTTCATGCCATAAATTTTAAACTTTTATTAACGCTAATTTCAATAACATTTAAAGCATTTTAATGGCATCCTTACGTTAAAAAAAAAACAACACAAAACAAACCTATAAGAATACAAACCAATTTGAACCACTTTCCTTCTGAGAAGTGTCACCTACTCATCTCAAATACCAACTGATTATCACAAGAGAAAAAAAAGAAAATAAAGAAAATATACAAATAAATAAATAAACAACAATAAATATTGTATTCTTTAAATCTCCTTCACTATTAAAATAACAATTAAATTTTGTTGTTCTCTTTAGTTTTTTCATTTAAAAAAGTTTTTTTTTGCTTCCAGTAAGCAAGCAGTGGCCTTATAGAGAGTCACCATCACGTACAGCATCTGAATGTTTTTGAAAAAAAATTTTTTTTTTATTGTGATAATCTAAACAATTAAATGAAGACAAATATTTCGTCATTGTTGGGTTCAGCAGCAGATGATTTTTAACAACAACTTATCATATCTTGATAAATTCTTAGAAATTTAAAAAATTTTTTTTTTTAATTCTCCTGTACCCGCAAGTCACGAAATATCAAATAAACACTCCATTCCTCTATTAATAGCAGAACTAAAATTAAAATAAAATAAAAAAAGAAAAACTTAAACAGGCAAACAACAAACATCAGTTCAAGAAGAGCGATATTAAAACAATTTTTTTTTTTTTTTTTTTTGATGTTAAAGATACGAAAAATTTTTATTCGTTTTACAGAGTTAAGGGAAGACAATTCGGAACCTTCATTGAAAAAGTTTTTAGTGGGGCTTTAAAATCTTTTTCTCTTCTTTTTTTTTGGAATCTAGAGATAAATAAAGATAATCAAATGAAAATAAAATATTATCAAATGAAAATAAAAATAAGAAAATTATCTTAAAAGTGAAACAAACATACCTTTGACATTCAACTGCATTCAACTGCTAAGGGAAGGCTATCAGCTATCAGAAAAAGTATTGTCTTCAGTATACTTATTGTTGTTGTTTTTCTAAGTTTCGTTGTAGAGGGAATCAGCCCACCGTTGTCTAGTAGGTAGTGTGTTGGCTTATTAGGAATGAGGTATACGGTTCAAACCCCAAGTCAAACGTGTCCAACAAATCTAAAAAAAAATTTTTCGCCGAAATATGTTGTTCACAGTCGACTAAAGAATGTAGGTCTCGCCTCTTATGTATAAAATGTACACACACAACATAATGTACATAAGTGGTGCGAGAAGCTAGGTTGTAATCCTAGCTGAAGGGTTATATATGCATGTACATATATATGTGGAGGCAATCTAAACTTTTTGGTGATGATAACCCACTATTTGCGATATCTACCGTTACCTAGCCATGGGATTGGGCAAAAACAAGTACACAACATTGATGGACAACGAGTTACACTTTAAATAGGTAGTCTCATCAACAAATGATAACCTTGAGGTAGTATAGTGAGTATATGTTACGCTTGAAAGATCACATCTCCAAGCTCACAAGCTTTCTCATGGAACACTCCGCCTTACATGTACACCAAAATCGCGAATGCGGGGCGTGCTGTGAAGACATCGCAATGATGGCGCTTTCTTAGATTGGGATCCCAATATATTAGGGATGACACTATTCCAGACATAACTCATCTCAGAGCAATGGACTGAAAGTAGTTAAGAAAGTTTGTAAAAGACACAGAATTCCTCTAGCACATAAAGGTAAAGTTTCTGACTGTGGTCAACTAGGCGGCCTCCTGGACGATCCTTGCCTTGCTGTATTCAAGTTAACACGAAGCCTTCTAGTGGTCCCTCCTGGATGGCGTACTGGCACCCGCTAGATGTTAACTATTGCGTACAGCGAAGTCCAATCCCTTGGACTTTGGATTGTGCGTTCGGCTTGTAACCAACCACGTAAAAATATTATCCAGTGAATATTACAAGCCTCGCTAAAGATCTCCTTAAAAGTTGACGACCACGGCAAACGCTTAAAGGACAATGATTTAAGCATAGGCACATTCAACGTCCATACCCTTCAGGCGCTTCCGCCCAGCTCCCTCATGAGTTCAGGCCGGGCATCACTGCCATACAGGAAATGCGATGAATAGGACAAGGATGCAGAAGAATTGTGATAAGCACGAATTCTGATGCGGAATTGTAGCTAATAAGAGACTTCGCCATCTTACCATCAACTTCGGCTGCAAAATGAAGTCGATTTGACAGGAAGGCAGTGCTGGGTGTCTAATGGGTCCAGAAATTTGTGGTGCGCCACTAGCTTCTAAAATGCAGACAGCTACCGACAACAAATGATCAATTTGAACCAAGTGTTGATTCAAAAACGATCAGAATGAGCCACAACACACTTAAGGTGTATTTGTGGATTGACTGAGCAGCATTTCCATACAAAAGATGAAGTCGATAATTGAATAACTAATGGACTTGCTTCAAAAGACGATCCGTTTTATTGGCGTGGAATACATAAATTGCTTGAAAGACGGCAATGGTCAATACTTTGAATAAAATGTTAAAAATTCTTCTTTTATTTTCACAAAGAAACGCTCACTTCATACTGGTACACCTGTTAAGGGTATCCCAATTGGAAATAATTTCTGATACATATTTCGGTTTGTTGCCTAATAATTGAGAAAAAAATTTATTTTTGGCGTAATCCCACATTAACTTTAAAGCCCAAAATTTTTTTTCTTATATTGCCTCTCTACGTAGAGAATATTTGTGATAAACTATTATGAGTTGAGCGAAAGAACTTCATACAAAATTTTATTTTGATTTGTTTTAAAAGTGTGAGTGTGTTGTGTTTAAAAATTTTCGACTCATTTAGTCAATCAAAACAAAAAAGCTCTCTCTGTCTTATGATTTGTTTGTGGTCACAACAAACAACAAAGAAATTCATTCATAATTTATTTTTACGTTCATTTGTTTTGTTTACTACTACGGCCAACACACACACACACACACACACATACACACCAATGTATGCATGCTTCAAATAAAATTTTAAGCTTTGAACATTAATGCTTTACTCTACCCCATACACATGCACACACACACACAAGCGCGCCTTTACATGCCAAAGACCCAGAAAATAATGAAAAAAGAAAACAACAAAATCAAAACAATAACAAAACCCATGCAAACGGTTGATTATAAGGTGAACAAAAAAAGAGGAAAACAAAGAGAAAACAAAAGTAAAAACCATAAACATGATACACAGTCTATGGAAAATGTGTTATCATGTAGTTTGTTTTGATTACCATATTCTCAAAACAAGAAAATCAATAATAAAGAGATTGAAACAAAAATAAACCATACAACATGTTGGTTCCATTGAAAACCACTCAAACTCGGTGTGATCAAACATGTCTTAAATACGAGTGCTTTTGAAAATTTAAAAGAGTGATATGTTGTTGGTGGTAGTGGAATAAACAGATGTTCGAATTAAATGATCAGTTAGTCGGCAAGCGTATGCCAATAAGTAAACTTCGTAACGACGGTAGAAAGGCGAAAGAGATTAAATGCGAGCGCGTGTGTGTTTTTGATTAAAAAGCGAAAAAGAAAAAACAAAAACAATAAAGAGTACGTGTTTAACAGTGTATGCGTAATTATATCCCCTATGAATATATTTTTATTGGAAAATAAAAAGAAAAGAAGTGTTTTATTTCAATAAGAAAATAAATAAATAACGACACGAATATTAATAAAAAAAATTAAATAAAGAAAGAAAGAGAGCAATATAAACAAAGAAAAAACGAAAACAACGACCGACTAAAATGAAATAAAAGCAATATTTCTTACAAGAAAATTTAATAAAAAGTTTTATGAACATAAAACGACAAAAAAAAAACGTGTTCCAATACAAGTGTTTCTGTTTTTTTTCTTTTTCTTATTATTATTATTACAACAATAACAGAAATATACGTATATAAACAAAGCAGATACGAGAGAGAGAAAGAAAGAAAAAAAGAAAAATAAAAAAGTTAAGTGCGTAACTAATTTGGTTTTGTTTTAATTTTTTTTTCTCTTTTATTAAAAAAAAAAAACAAAAAAAAATTTTTTTGTTTTTGTTTGTGTTTTAGTTTTAGAAACAACAATAACACCACCGACAGCTACAACATACATCATCATTATTATTGTGTTTGCATTATGTTATGGCGGTTCGTCATCAGTTCTAAAAACAGTGACCAAATTTGTTAAATTCTTGCATTTCTAATTTTCTTTATATTCAAGTGGTGGATCTGCCTTCATAAAACAAGCAGACAAAAATTTCATTCAAAATATAATTTTTAAAAAAGAGAAAATGTAAAGAAAAATTAAGAAAATTTTTTTTGATAATTTAAAAATAAGCAAAGAAAGGAAATTATTGCTTAGAGTGGTAGGCTTTTCGTTACAATAAAGTTTTTGCAAGTGGTGTAAAATAAAAAAAAATTGTAAAAATTATAAAAAAAATTTTGTTTATAAAAATATCACAAAAAAAGGAAAAGAAAATAAAAAAATATTGTGAAATTTTTTAAAATTAATAAAAATTAAAAATTAGTTTTGAACTTGAAAAAAAATTAAAAAAAAAATTATTTCCGAAATTGAAAGTGCTGGAAAAAATTCAAAAAAATGTTTAAATAATTAATTAAAAAAAAAAATTAAACATAAACTAAAAATTATTCAACAAATCATTTTTTATTAAAAAAAAAATTTTATTTCTTGTTACAATTTAATTTTACGACATAAAAAAATTTATTTGTATAAAATTTTTATTAAAAAAAATCACGCTGTGCTGTAAAAATTTAAACAAAGTAATAAAAAAAATTTTGTATTAAAAATTATACAAAAAAGAAATAATTGGTAAGTGGCTCGCTCTTTTAATTTTCAATTATCATTCATAAAAAATTTGCCAAAAACAAAAACTTTCGATTTGTAAACATAATGAATGAAATAATTTACTGTTTCTCTCTGAATAACTGTTTCATAATAAAAAAAATATAATCAAGTTGTTGTTGATTTATTTTGTGAGAAAGTGAAAAACTTCAGTTATAAAACAATATTTTGTACGTCATGTGTCTCTTGGTGACAAAAACAAAGCTTGGTTTCCATTTTTACCGTTCAGTTGTCGAAGACTAAATATGTCTTACGATCAAAATTGTATATAGACATATATGTATATGTATATAACACTGTACTTCTCATATGTTTTTAATATTTCTTTCCATAAAGTTTTCAAAGCCAGAAATCACTTGACTTCCAAAAAAAAATTAATTGAATTTTTTTCAAACCATTGTGAACTGATTTCGTTAAAATTTTATAATCTTTTAATGACTCAAGTTCTTAAAATCGGACCAAAAGCAAATTCCTTTATTTCCAAAGAAATTCATCTTTCCACTAGTAAAACTTAAGAATAAATTTGCAAAAAAAAAATGGAATTTTTAGGTAATAAATCCAGCAAAATTTTCTTACTTATTGAAATTACATTAGTAAAGAAAGTGCAGATAATAAGAAATAATTTCTGTAGCCTAATAATGGTGAAAAGGATTATTAATTATCCCGTCATAACATAAGTTCAAAAATGTATTCTCAAAGCCTTAAAAAAATCTTATTTCTTTGCTTATTTATGTCAGGCTTTCCAACAAAAAAATCAGAATTTTAACAGTTGATAACGGTTAACTTTTTACAGCTATGTACCTCTGACGAATTAGTTGCAATTTATTCAATATGTTTTATTCAATTATCATGGGCGTCTATAGACAACAACGTGTGTTACTAAACAAAACCATCTTCACTAGTAGGACCCATTTCTGAATGATATTTGTTATACAAGCAGAGAAATTCAAGTTCAAATAAAATTTCATGCCAAATAAGTTTTTATAAAATCTTATATTCGAACTTTCAAATTTAATTATTCGTACCATTAAACATTTTGTCCCACTGTCTAATGTATCACCCCATTATGAGTCATATTGTAAACACAAGCCAAAAAAAAAAAAACACCGGGGGGAAAATAAAGGGGCAAAGAATTTACCCAAGTCATGAAAATGTAAAGAAAGAATTTATTGTAAAATATGCAGTGCTAAATAAGTGTTTAATTTTTATTGTGGTTCTACATTTAACAGGGGATCTTTAGACACGGGGGCCCTTTAAATTTAACACTTTAGTGACAGAACTGATTTGAATTTTGTTTTTCCTTTCTTTTATATTTTGTTTACAATCCATCAAAAATAAATTCAAATTCATTTTTTTTATTTATTTTTAATTAAATTCTGATTGCAATTCCATATATGCTTACAATTCGTTTTTCCAGAGAATAACGAATTCTTTTGTAATCATTTTAGTGTCATCACTAAAATGTCATGCTTTGCCTTAAATAAGCAGATGCAGTAACAAACGCTAACTAACTGCTGTCATAATTATTTGTTATACAACAACAACAACAACAACGACAACAAAATATAGTCCAATGTACTGTTTGTACTAAAAAAAAAAGCTAAATAAACCACACGTTTTTCATTTTTTTTCCTTCCATTAGGAAAACAAAAGCAAAACCAAATAAACAAACAATTTTTGTACTAAAAATGATCTCAATGACTGTGTATTGTTGTTGTTGTTGTTGTTGTTGTTTAGAATGTGTCTCTTTATATTATTATTGTTTACTATTTTGTTTTCCAAATACCCTACACCTTCTTTCATTGAGGTTAAGTACTCCTATTCTTCTTTTTTATTACTTTGAACATTCTGATTCTCAATTTTTAGTACACAAATGATTAAAAGTGTCGTTAAACAACGTTTTGCTGTAAACATTGTGTCTTCTTTGTCTAATTCTGTACTGTAATGTTGTCCAACCTGTAGGGTTATTTGAGAATCGTTGTAGACTGTCTGTATATGAACATTATTTTTCTTGTTTATGCTTCTTTTGGCTGCCTTGCTCTATTATTATTATTGTTGTTATTGTTGTTGTTGTTGTTGTTGCTATTACTAATGCTGTTATTGTCACCACAACTATGTACATACATATATGTGTGTACATACATATATGTATGTGCTGTTGTTGTTGTTGTCTCTAGGTTTTCCTATGTATTTTTTTCTTTTTCTTTTTGTCTTCTACTTTGAAACTGATAACTCTCGATAACCTATTTCAAACCTTATGCGTTTGTTTATTGGAGAGCCTATGAAAAATAAAAATCAAAAGACAAGAAAAAAAAAAACGCAACGAAAACAAAAACAATAACAATTTTATTGTATGAGAAATAGACAAGAACCAAACAAATATGAGAAAAATAACTGTTAATAGTCTTTAACTCAATATTATCTATATTTGTGGCATTGTTGTTGTTGTTGTTATTATTATTATTGTTGTTAGTAAAGTAATTTTTTAATGGACATATTCATTAAATTCCTTGCTTTAAAGGTATTTTTTCTCTCTGTCTCGCTCTTTCTCTCTCTTTACAGTATTTCTTTTTTTTTTTTTTTTGTTTATTAAAGAGCGTAATATTAGTTTATTTTGTTTACAGTTGGTTTTTAAGCATATCATGATTTATTAATATGAGATTCCATATCTCCCTTTCTCTTTCTCTCCGTCTCTCTGTTTTAATATTTCTGCAAAAGGGTTCTTGGGTATTTAAAATATTTTTCTCTTCTCTTTTTTTTTTGTTTACTTTAGCGAGCCCCTGGTATTTATTTTGATTCGTAAATTATTTCCCCGGCCATCAATCGATTTATTTGTTATGGTTTTTAATCAGCATCTGTAGTTCTTTTTTTTCTTCTTTTCTTTTATTGTTTCCGTGTTTATTTACTTTTATCGATTTGTTTGGCTATATTTTCTTCCTGAAAACGTTGGGAATTTAATGAATTTACAATATTTTATGCATATGTTTGCATTAATTTTAGACATTTTTTCTTTTAAATTTTAAAAAACATAAATTTTGTAAATAAATACAGTGAACAGCAAAAGTCTTAGTACGGCAATAAAGTATTTTAGCATAAAACATAAAAAATTTGCTTGTTTTATAATGGAACAGAAATAAATATAAAAACTTTAAATTTTTATACAAACTTTTGGCTAAAATTCATGAAATTTGCTGAAATATATTACCGTACTAAAACTTTTGCGAAGCACTGTATTTGTATTTTTGATTTATAAAAATTTTATTTTTTCCGGATAAATTTTTCTACCTAAAAAACAACCTCAAACATCTTATTTCGATCCTAAAACTCCTAAATTTTTGTGTTCATGAGATAAAGTTTTCATCGTTTTATATAAAATGTCATGTAATGAATTTCATTAGGACCCTTCAGTTAGGGTTACGATCTATCTATTATGTGAGTGTTAATTTTATATATTGTTGACGGGACCTAGAGTTTAATTAACCACAGATTTCTGATAAAAAAAAATTGCATGGCAATTTTATTTACTTTAAGAGGTTTTGCCAGATATCTGCCCTTTAAATCGTGGCGTCACGTCTAATAAACGAACACACTACCTACTACATTACAGCAACTTCAAGGGTATAACACTGGTTAAAAAGAGAAAACATTACTCCCGCTTTTCTTCCACCTACAATCTACTTATCGAATTCGAACATTAGGCACTCGAGCATCAGCACATGGGTGTTTGTCTTAGCTAACGAGTTATTGTAATAATACGCTCTAGAATTGATTTTTCCATCACTACATAATAAAATACTAATCCTAAATACTAATCCTACATAATCTAAATACCCAAGTGCATTTTTTAAGCAGTAATTATGACAATTAACATACCTCGTACCATCCACTCCCAATAAAATTAGCATTTTAATTATAAAATTTGCCGTCTGGCAAATGTTCCAAAATTAGATTGTTATGTGTAAACAAATAAACAAAATAAATATGTGCATAGAAGTGTATTAAACTTTAAAACATCTGTACTTCCGTGCTTAATTATTATCTCGCATTAGAATTTCTTCTTGCTTTTTTTTGTTTTTTGTTAACACATGTGATTAGCATTCTTAATGAAATTAATTTCTGTTTTCTTCATTCATGTGAGAGAGGCCAAAAAGTCAAAGAAGAATGGTTTTGTTTTAAATAAATTTATTTCTTTTTTTATTTATTATTTGTTTTTGTTTTTGTTTTTGTTTTTCTATTCTTCATTTAAACAGATAACAAATCTAATAAGCTTTAGAGAATTTTTTTTTTGTTTATTTTTATCATTTTCTTCGTAAGCAAATGTGGTTAAACACTTAAGAATTTTTCTTAAACTTGTTAGCAGCGCCGTGTTCACATGCATTTTTTTATAATTTTTTATTATTTTTTTTTTCTTAATTTAAATAAAGTGTCACAAAAACGTGGGAAGGGTTTTTAAAAGTAGTTTTAATATCATATTTTTCGTCTCCCCTTACCTTTTTTCTTCTTGGCATCCAACGATGTCTGTCTGGTGTGGAAAAAAAAATTGAAAATAAACGTGAAAAGCTTTAAAAATATGTGAGAGGTGTTAATTAAAGTTAATAGATTGCTAATCAGTTTGAAATGCTATTTAATAATACAAACACACACACACCCAATTTATACAATTTTTTTTTTCTTAAAGTGACATCGTGTGTTTATCGGAAATATTATCCCAAAGTGAGATTATTCGTATCAACTTTAAATAGTCAGTATCTACTCCAAGTGCTATAATTAGGAAGTGACCTTTCCCCCCCTTTTTTTCTTCTTTTTTGCAAATGAAAACAATTTGCGAATGATTAATTTGGGAAAAAAACTCATTTTATATTCAATAACCTGTGTTTCTTGTCATAACCGAATAGAGCAAAAGTAGATTACCAATATTGGTCCTCAAAAAATGGTCACTGGTTCTCCGCCTCCGCATGTAATGAACACAATGAATGTCTTTCGCGATATGCGTCCAATATGGGTAGGCCATTTCTCTTCGGTAACTACACTCTTTATTAAAGTCTACGGAAATTCAGATTCCTTTTTTTTTTTTTTAAGTTTTCCCTGGGGTCAGGTGGTTGGCCATGTACCAGAACAGTAGGATTGCCATCCATTATTTACTAGAAACAAACAACACACTCAGTGAAAGGTGTAGTTGGTTGCTGCAATGGGTATAGTGGTATAGTGTAAGACTACTTCTCCCAGATATGATGCATAAAGGGCTTCCGAGATAGATTGATACACCACGTCGTGTCTATTTGACATTCAAAAGACATTTAATTTATTTATGATCACAGCATTCTGATGGACATTGTATTTAGGGCTAGAATATTTGCAGCATTCTTAGCAAATATCTGTTGATTCAAACATGCACAGATTTTAGTTAGTTGGGTAAGGCGAGGTATTGAAGCTTGAGTTTATGATTACAATAATAGTGGAGGAGATATTCAAACGTTAGTCAGTTGGCCGCCTATATGCAGATCTCAAGCAGCAATTCGTATGCATTGTATGCTCTACTAAATTCTTTAAAATACTGCCTAAATAACAAACAATCTTCTACGTCATCATATAAAATTAAAGCCGATTTTAAAAGCTTTCAATTCTTTTTGGTCTGGATTCATTGTAAATAATCTATGGTTTGGTTTTTATCAACACTTTTCTCAGCAAATATTGTCAGGAAGTTGTTGAAGTTGTTCGAACTCATGTGCCACATTTTAATTTAAGTTTTTGTCAAAATTCCAGTTGCTATAGCAGGTTCTGGAACAATAAGGTTGCCACTCATGTGCCACATTTTAATTTAAGTTTTTGTCAAAATTCCAGTTGCTATAGCAGGTTCTGGACCAATAGGGTTGCCACCTCTTGTTGTTTAAAAAAGCCTTCTATCGAAATGTATTGCATTGTAGTGGTGAAAAACTTTAATTATTAAAGTCCTAGTCCATTTCAAAGCTTAGCCTCTATTAGTGGACATGAAATATCGATAACAACCGCTTTATAAGTCCCAATTACACCATATTTGCTCTCAATTTACAAAAATACTTGGAAATAAATTTAAAAATAATTTTTTTATTGTGAAATTATTTATAAAATTATCAATCAGTTCCTTAAGACCTGATACATACATTTCCTGGAAAATTGTATAAAAAAAAATAAAGCTAAAGAAAGCTGGAAATTACTCTGGCAAAGAATGTAATGTAAAATGATATGAAGAGAAGAATAAAAACAAAAAAGAAAACAGAAAAGAAAAAGAAAAGAAAACAACAACATTTGATATCTTTGTTATATTTTTCGATTCGACTACTACATACTTCAACATTTTGCAGTTCATCTAATTTCATTCATTCATTCATTCATTCATTCATTCATTCATTCATTCATTCATTCATTTATTCATTCATTTGGATTCTTTTCGTCTCTTTTTCATTTATGTGTTTATTATTGTTGTTGTCGTTGTTAGTTTTTTTCTTTATTGGTCTTCCTTTCTTTTCATTCATTCATTAGACGAATGTCTGCATATTTTCAGTGTCATGTTTTACACTTCTGCCTGCATTTCTTGTTGAAGAATTTTTCTTTTTACAATGTTTTCCAGAGTTTCAGAGATTTTCTCTGTGCTGCGATTTTTCTTTAAATGAATGACTAACAACCGAACTACGTGTACGGAGTAGTAAAACATTAAAAACAACAATCTATGAAATATACAAGAAGCCAATACTAGCTAGTAATTATAGCATAACTAGTGGCAACTTGTATTACCTCTTGGAACATAAACAACGTTAGCAGCCAGAGCAACAGTAAACATGAAGATGATGTGATATACCCTACTTAAGAAAAAAAAAAAAAAAAAAATTTAAAAAAAAATTGCTAACAATCTGTGTAATCATTTGTAAAAATAATGTTTCTTGTTTTTTGTTTTTGTTTTTGTTCCAAGTAACAGGGAGCACCATATTTATTCCAGATTTTCATTTTTGTTTGCTTTAAAAACGATAGAAAAACATGTCATGTCATGTACTACTGGTAACTTTTAATCTTTTATTAGCAATTGACGTTCGGGTATTCATTCTAGTAAACAGTGTGTAAGTCTATTCCTATGAGGATCGTAAGTTCGATTCTGGTGTATTACTTTACATCAAACATTTAGTTTTAGCCACTCGGCTGGTATAATCCGATATAATCCGTTTGAATGAGGAGTTTGTGAAGATAGATTTTAAAATCCTATTATCCTGGATGCAAACCATGTCAGTTAACAATTGTGTTACTACTCTAGTTACTCTGTTTAACAATTAATTTAAGACTTGAAAATAGAAAAACAGGAGAAATGATTTAAATTCCTTGGTAAATTTAGATAAAAACTGCACAAGTTTACCTAGGAGTTTCATACCTTTTTTCCTGTTTTTCCTTGCATACTTTAAAGTAATTGCTTAACACAACACAGCTCTGTTCACTGAATTGGTTTGCGTCCAGGGTAATAGGTTTTAAATTCTATCTTCACAAACATGTTTGAAAGACGATTCATTGATGTTATTATGTGTAGAATATAACATCGCTCCAATGACCGTCATGGCTTCTTTGAGTGAAGCTCATTTATTTTTCCATGGGTTAGGCACATAAATATGACTGAATTTGATTATTGAGTGGGTTATGTTGAAGTTGCTGTAGTCTAGCAGGCATTAGACGTGAGACCATGCTTCCAATCCCAGGTCAGACATATCCAATAACCAAAATAAAATAAAAAAAAAATTGCTTCTGCCTCCCAGAGGATTTCTGGTAAAAACTCTAAAAGTAATTCAAATTGCCATAAAAAGTTTAAAAAAAAAACTCTGGCGTTCGGAATCGACTTGAATCGGAATCGGTCTAGCCACTCATAAAATTAACGCACACAACATGAATGGTGTAAGAAACTAGGTTGTAATCCTAACTGAAGCGTTGTATTGACTAATTATATATGTTTGGGTTATGTTGACAGTTAACAGGCATAGGTAAATCTCAGAAGCAAAAGTCTAACGGTCTCAAATGTCACAACATCGTTGGCCAGTTTACTCTACCTTCACGTGAGAGGGCCATGTTCGCAAATCGCTTGTGCAGAATATTCAATGAGGCATGAGGTATGTGAGAAGTAGTGCCGTTCTCTTATCTTTGGCGTGCAGATCATCCAACTCAGGCTAAAAGATGTTGATAATCATCGATCCATAGTGCTCGCAAGAAGAAAAATACAATTTTTCACAAATATTTTTTAGTCGTTTTCAAGCTCCACTTCATATTTTTTTTTTTATTCATATTCTTGATTTAATTTTTTTTTTTTTTTTTGAAATATTTTCGTTGTCGGTATCCGTCTCATCATTCCATTCCATTCCATGCATTCTATTCTATTCAATTAAAAAAAACAATTCTAATCTTTCTACTTCTTTCATTAATTCTTTTATAATTTTCTTGACACATAAAAAATTTTTCATTTCTGATGCTTAATTTACAAAAAAAAAAATCCAGTTGCTTTACAGTCATCAGTCATAGTAATGGTTTGCTGCTGTTTGTAGCTTTTTTAGAATCAGGAGTTTGGTCCACTTGTATCTTAAAAACGAAATTATACGACAGCATCTGCTTGCCATGAATGTTTTTGTATGCATGTACACACAATGTATGTGTATTCATAGACAATAATAATGTAATAAAAAAAATTGTTTTTTTTTTGCTTTTGTTTTTGTTTTTTGGTTCTCCTATTGAATTTCAAGTAGTTTTTATTTTTAAATTTTAAATTTTAATTTCTTTCTTTTCGATGTTGTTCTCTTTTTTTTTTTTGGGGGGGTTTTTATTATGCAATGTTTATGCTTGCGTGTGAGTGTTTCAACAATAAAACCCCAGAGTTCAGAGTTCAATAAGTGCTGATATCTACTATTTAACCCGCTTTTATTTTTATTGTTTACTCTGTATCCGCATCTGTATCTGTATTGCTATTATAATTACTGTAATAAGTATCTGAAGTTGGGTTTTTCTTTTTTTTTTTTTTTGATTTCAAAAGCTACTACACAACAAAAGGCAATACAAACAAAACGAACAAAGTTCATTTGATAATTATTCTATAATTTGTTATTTAAGTCATAGGCGATATGGAAAACAAAAGGAAAAGAAAAGAAAAAAAAAATATTTCTTATTATAAAGATAAATATTCGAAAAACAAATGAAAAAAAACATACTAAACTAGAATAGAATTTCTTGTTCTTTTTACAAGACTGGAAATAATAATTATTTGAACCGTTTTCTTACTCAGGAAAATATAACAGTTTACAACACTTTATTTACTTAACTCAGACTTACACATCTTTATTAAGAAAATGTTGTATTCATAAACGATTATATCTTAATAAACCTATTGTAAGTCTAAAGTAGATTTGATTTCTACCACTTTACTAAATCTGAAGTTTAATTAGACAACTTTTTTCATATTAATAGCCATAAACAGTATTAAAAACTTTAAGACAGGACAACGACCCAGTCCTTTACATCATCCAGGTTGTGTGTTAATTTAATCAATGAATGACGAGGGGCCTACAGTTTAATATCAACTTTGAACGATAGTTCCACTCTATGGAGCTTTGTTATAGTAACTATTTACTATTAGGATTATTTACTTACTTAATGGGATATTATAACCAATTAGTCAGGATTACAATGGAGTTCCTGACACCACTTATGTTGTGTGTGTTAATTTTATTAACGCATGACAGGGCCTACAGTTTAATATTAACTTTAAACGGCAGATTTGCGAATCTTTTTCATGACAACTACTTATAATGAAGACTTTTGTTGGAATTCTTACTTAATTAGTTATTATAACTCTTTAATCAGGATTACAACCCAGTTTCTCTCACCATTCATTTTGTGTGTATTAATTTTAAAACAGCGGTTACCAACAATTTTTTGATTGTATATTAGTGAGTAAGAGAGAGAATTTATTTATTTAGTGTCAAAGAAAAATGTTAGTAATATACGCTACTTTGA
Source organism: Sarcophaga bullata (assembly GCA_005959815.1). Classification (NCBI taxonomy): domain Eukaryota; kingdom Metazoa; phylum Arthropoda; class Insecta; order Diptera; family Sarcophagidae; genus Sarcophaga; species Sarcophaga bullata. The sequence goes on from QOCX01000208.1 coordinate 160,331, forward strand.
TTTTCATTTTATCAACATGCATAAAGTTGTACATCTTTGATGTGCTTTATGTCTACAAAAAAAGCTGTTCCCTTTCCTTATCATTCAAATGTCTTAAAATGTCATTTAAGAACGTATAAGATATTGGATATTAGTATTTAAAACATTTTTTGAGTCTACACCTGAAAAAAAATGTTATACAATCCATTAACCTGTGCAATCGCCGCTGTCTGATCGACGACTAAATAAAAGAGCATAAGAAATGAATTCTCTCTGCACAATTGTGCTATGAAATGATAATCCCTGATTTAAAAACATTAGTGCCGAGACCTACAGAATTTTTGACAGGAATGAACTCCATGAAGCTTTTTCATGGCCAACTATTTACTATGTGGACTATTTAAATACTTAATTGGATATTACAAAGCTTTAGTCCTCCGTATTACAACATAGCTTCTCACATCATTCTTGTTGTGTGTGTTAATTTTATACATGAATGGCGGGAAATACAGTTTAAAGATGATTCCGAAGGACAGATTTTTTTAGAAACTTTTCATGGCAATCTTATTTTACTCTCAGAGTTTTTCGCCGTTGATATACTTTTTAATATTTTTGTTTTGTACGAGATGTCTGAGTTAGGGCAGTGAACTGAGGGCTATCGCCTAACAAGTTTTAAAAATCTAATGCACAAAATTCTCGTGTTACGGTGTTAGTTGTTAAACTCCTTCGAAATGGATCGACAGATTTTCATGTAATTTTTTTATGCATATCGGGTAGTTCTGAGAATCGGAGCGCATCTATTTTTCATGTTCCTAAATCTTAAGAAGGCGTGGCAAATCATTAAAATTGAATATTTAGGTACATATTGATCTTCGTCTACGATTTGGTGGGTAAGTTCGTAGAGTTCGATATCGACAACCTCACCAAAAGTGGGCCTGACAACCCATGTCCTTTAAGAGATACCTATAAGTTGGCTAATTCGATGGTTTAAAGCTGCATATATACCTATATAAAACGTATGTCTGTTAGTTTTTGTTTTGGAGCGAGTACAACGACTACGATTCAGACCTATTGTTGTTATTATTTGTATGCCTTACCTAAATATCGTACCGACTTCTATTAAATTTTAAACTAGATAGACCTGCGTACCGTAGAACACATAAGCTTACGTTTTTTTTTTTTAAGAAGTACTCAGAGGGGGCGGTACAGGGGCTATTTCGCCCTATTCCCAACTATTACAATAAATATATAATGTGTCCTGTTTTGGACAATAAAAAAGATAAATTTTGGGCTAGACGAAGTTCGCCGGATCAGCTAGTGTTCGATCAAAAAAAAAAAAAATGACTTAATAAACGTCTAATTGAACTTAAAAGTCAATGTAAATAATGTGTACATCATGCCTTTAGTAAGATTTGTTTTTGAATACGGCTGCCAAAAATGTTTACATTGTTTACAAGGTAAACTTACAAAATATTTTGGGTTTTTACTTTCAAAATTTTTTATTCTAAAATCAACCAAAAATACATACGAAATTGTATCTCTTCTGTTGCATACATACATATGCATATTAGTAGTCGGCTTCAGAATCATCAATGAATCTACCACAATGATGAAAACACGACGACGACGACCCTATTGTTTATTAATTTTAATTTAAATTTCAAATTTATTATAATTTTTTTTTTTTTTTTTGTATTTAATTAATTTAAAATTGTTTATTTTTTATTTTTTTTTTATATTTCAGATTGTGTTTGATGGTGTTTTGAATTTGAATTTGAATTTGAATTTGAATTTGCTTAACCTGTTTAATAAAAGAAAATTTGTTGGTTCTCCAAAACGAAATAAAGATAAAATTCTTTTCAGGATAATAGAAGAGTTTGTGTGTGTGTGTTGTAATCGAGAGAAATAGAGCGTGTTTTACATTCCAGCCGTATTTCTTACATACACCGAATTGGATTATATTTGAACAAAAACTTGACAACTTTACACAACTGTAAACAACAAATTTGAAGGTGAGTTATCCAATAAAATAAATTTCAAAAAAAAAATTATTTTTTAATTAAGAGGCTTTTGTTATTGGAATTAAAATCATTTTTAAATATGGAATTAGGTTTTAAGGTTCCAAGTATTTAATTTTTTTTCAGTAGTAGTAGTAGAAGCTGATAGTTCGTAGAAGAACGACCGGGAAACTTGAATGTTATTTGTAGGCTTCTAAAAAATTTGCTTAACTAATATGAACACAATGACGGAAAAATCCTCTTAGTATCGGCAGATGGCAATTAGTTTTGTTTTGAAGATATAGGAAATATCCGTCAATAAGATATGAGTCGCTATACTGTGTACTTAAGAAGTTAGTAAAACTGTTTTTGTATTTTTGAATATTTATTTGTCGGTGGTGTGGGCACAGTGTGAATTTAAATGTAAATTTTTCCCGTCGTCCAACATCAATTGGACAAAAATTGCTAATCGCCTAGAAGTATTTAACACAAAACAAAATCTGTGCACCTTCTATTGAAATATGGGCCAAATTTTGAACATCATCCATTAATGTCCACTCGCCATTTATCGCCAAGTGTGTGTTACTTGCCTATTCTTAATCTCAGTCATGATCGACTCGAAGGATTAAGCGGAATTATCGTTTTTTGGCATTGAAAATTCGCGATAACGCACGAACAGTCACTACATTTATTCAATATTTCTGTACGGCGAACTTAGAACCACTTGCCCGATATAATTCTTTACTTTAAAAGAACAAAATCTGGTCATTATGTTCCTTTAGTCAGGATTATGGCCTAGCGTTTCACACCACCACACATGTTATGTGTTGTAATTTTATACATGAGTTGTGGAACCTACAATTTAAAGTCAATTCCGAACGACAGATATTTGAGAAACTTTTTCGTGGCAATTTAATTTACTCTCCGAGTTTATATCATAAACCTGCTGAGAGGCAGTCACCGAAAAAATATTTTTCATATTTCGTTTTGGTATCTGAAACACGACCTTCTGTATAATAAGCCGGCACACTACCTACTTGTGTGTTTTTCTTGCATAGGCTTTACATAAGTCCAGTGAAAACTGACTACCAACACTAAAACCGAAAAGTGTACCGCGTTGGCTCCAGCATTTACAAACTTACTTCTACAAAATCATTGGAAGTAATTGATATCACCGCGGAATTAAAAAAACTACGAAAATTATAGAGAAAGCCTCTGAGCACAGATATTCCCGAAATGCAGGTTTACTAATCGTTCTTTCACTTGAGAAAGTGTCTCTAATATGATAGTTTTCTTTTCAGCACAAAGAGAAATTAGCACAAGCATACGAGCGAGGGTCGAATAATGTAGTTTTATAACCCGTGAAATCTTCTGGGAAGAAGTCGTCGAAGATACATTTTTTTCATATTTCAGTTTTGTCGGAGATGTCTGTTTGAATCGTGGACCCACTTGTAATAAGCCAACACACTATCTACTTGGCTTCGGCGAGAATTTGGCGACCATAGGTTAGGTTAGCTTAGAGGATGTGTACTTGCATATGGGACAAGTATAATACCCGGGGTTAAGTTGACCACCCATTGTACAAAAACGTCCTTTCGATGAGGGGATGAAAGGGGGGGGTGTTAGAAAAAAGAGAGGAAGTAGCGGAGGGTGCCGACCATAAATAAGCAATATGAGTTTTCTCAATTTAGCATGCAGGTGAAAGGTTAAAGAACGCAATTATTGTTCTCTTCACTACAGAATTTATAGCAAAAACTAGGTTTGGTCAATTTGTGTGTCACTGGGTATGGTAAATTAAATCAAGAACATTTTCTAGGTCGAAGTTTATTTCTGTTCACTTTCATAAGTTGAAATTCTTTAACACGTTCATGCCGGCGTTTAAATTCATGGTTGTTGCCTACTGGTGGCTGCGCTGAATGCATTTCGCTCTATCGGACGGCAGCTCTGTTTTGCAGCAATACAACGGTATCGTGTAAATTTTTGTGTTTTTCTTCGTAAATTCGTTGCATTCTCATTAAATCCTTTGAGTTTTTATAGTGTACAATGCTGAATTTTGTTAAAGATCTAAATATTTTGTGTTACCTACCGTCTAATAGCATAATCAAATGCGTACCACCAGTAGTAAACGTTACTCGAATTCACAGTCTAGTGCGGGCCACCGGTGGTACACGCCCGACGCCTGGTGAGGCAGTCTACTGCGGCAATCTAATGGCGGTCACCGGTATTATGGCGACGTGAACTTTTTTTTTTTTTTTTTTTTTTTTTTTTTGATATACCAGCAAATGCTAGGCATTCTCAACTATCTATTTTGAAAATTATGCTGAAATATTTAATTGAAATAATTTTTAATGAATATTCTTTTTTTCTCTTTATTTGACTTTGTTATTGGCAAATATTATTGCTTTGCTAATTTTATCAAAAGAAAACTAAAAAAACAAAAAAATGTTTTTAAATTATTTTTCAATAGATTAGATAAAGTAAAACGACAATATTAGCAAAATTCTAAAATTGACTGACGTCATGTAATTCTATGAAATTCCTAAAAAAAAAAAAATATTTTTTTGGCAAAATTCTTGTTTGTTTGAATAGATTTCTAATCTTATCTTTCGCGCGCTCTCTAAACAAGGTCAAGTCGAATATTTTAGACTGTGTTGGCATTTATTATTATCAATACAAATATAAAAAAAAAATAAAATAAAATGAGAAAAGAATAATAGAAGAAAAGACCATGACAAATGTTGAAAATAGAGTTACAAATTGAAAATACTTTCATTTTTCTTTTCTTTTATGAAAATCTTTTTGTGAAATATTAATTCATGGATTTAAAATAAATCATTTGAACCATCTTCCAATAGCAGCATTCATTTCAGTTATTGATTGATTTTTTTCCTTTTTATTTATTTTTAGTTTATTTATTTACAAATACAGTCTGCGTGTGTGTGTGTGTCATTGAATGTTATACGATATACTGGGGTTGACAATAATAGTCATCTCCATAAATTATTTCTTTCTCTATTACCCTCTTCAATAATGAAAATTGTTTTCTAATTCATTTATAATTGGTCAATGGAAAATTAACATAAATCCATAAGACAAATTGTTTATTTTTTTTTCTTTTCATTTCTTTTTTTTTTCTCTGGGAGAATTGAAATTTAAAAAAAAAAAATTTTTTTTCTTTTTTTTAATTTCTGTTTTTTCCAAAATGCCAGACCAGAGTCTTGGCATACGATTATTTTAACGCGTTTCTAAATAAATACGAAATTGTACTAAATAAACAAAGAATATTTAAAATAACAGAAAGAGAGAGAGAGAGAGAGAATACAATAAATTGTTTACACAAATTACTTAAAACAATGAATATCTATTCCCCTCTTGTTTTCTTTTTTTTTTTCTTGTAAAAGAATGACCATGTAGACAGACATATAGCCTAATAAGACCTTCAAAAGGCATAAGAACACCACGTCTACCCATTTAAATTTGAAGTAAATATTGAAGAAAATACATACAATGGCCCGACCCGGTTATGTTGGGAAAATTCATTGGAGGGTATAGAACTCTTAGCTCAAATACAAAAAGAATTTTTTTTTTTTTTTTTGTGAAATTTTCTAGAAACAGAACTTTTTTTATTTGTTTATAAAATTGTTAAATGCCCTACAATACATATATGCAAACATAATTGACCATTACAACCCTTCAGTCAGGATTACCGGCCTAAATTCTCACAACACGTATGTTGTGTGTGTTAATTTTATACATGAGTAGCGGGAGCTAAAGTTTAAAGTCGACTCCAAACGACAGATTTTTGCGAAATTTTTTTTTTTACTCTCAGAGTTTTTGCCAGAAATCTGTTGAGAGGAAGTCGCCGAAGAAATATTTTTTCATATTTCGTTTTTGTTGTCTAACAGGGACCGGTTACCTTACCAAAAACTCACTGGGCCCTAGGCATATTCGTACAAAGGATAGGAATACCTCAAGTTTATGTTTGTGCAGATGTGGTGAGGAGAAAACCATGGGTTCGATTCCCACTAGAGACTCTAGGTGTTTGTGATTGCCTGATTGTTTGTCCGACTTTATATGTGATTACTCACACCCCCAAAAGCAGAAAGTGAGAGTTGTTTCTAATATTGAATCATTAAAAGAATGTTTGTAGCACACTACCCCGTCTTAACTTTCTATAAAGTAACCTATAAACTATCTTTCCTTCATTCCAACACAATGTAGTGCATGAAACATCTCCCGAGTGAGTTGTGGATTGGGTGACACGGTTGCCATCAAGAGCTTATGACATTTGCTTTTGTAAATGTCTTTGGGGGAATCCTTTCTTGTTTTATATGACGCAGTACACGCAGTACACGCAGTGGAAACCTTGTGCTGTGAAAGAATCTTAATTAATCAATATTTTTTGTCTGAAAAGTACTAAAAGAAGATACTTTGGAGCGATTACGGAACATGTCGTCTTTACATACACCTGAACTGCATAGAACGGAAGGAGAAGGCATCAAAACGATGAAATATTTTTTATGGTATTGCACAGTTTTCAGAGCTAAGGAGTACAGTTAAAGAAATTCAGAAAATTCGTACCAAAAACAGCATTCCTCAGTATGGTTCCGACCCTTGAATGTACAATACTTGCATACAATTTTCATGAAAATATTGTCATACCTCGAATCCCAATGAATTAAAAAAAAAAAAAAAAGTTCATTCATCATAGATTTCGAATTTCAAATTAAAGTGGCTTCACCACCTCCAATCAAATCCATGTAAGAAGTTTCCTTATCACCCGAAAGTGGAAAAAAGATAACACCACAGGAAGATCAGTTAGTACCTCAACCTAGTGGGAAGCGAGGTAGGAATCAACATTTAGCAAGATTCCCCACCACTACATCAAATACTGGCGTTGTTTCTAGGCAATGAATGGCAAATGGCAGCCTCGTTATACCTAGGACTTGCAACAGCAGATCAATGACCTGCTTAGCTTGAGCAACAAAAATGCGTTAAAGAAATGGAAACAAAGCAGTAATGCTTCCGAGGAAATACTTTAAAAAGTATTATCAATTTAATTTGTTTTTTATCACCCAATGTAGGGTATTCTGGATTCTTGTTTTTCTCTTCCTTTTTAATGTTTTTTCTTTTTTTTCCCTTCAAAGATTATTATGAAATGGAAAGTTGTATACATTTTTTCCCTTTGTATATTTGTTGTTGTTGTTGTTTTTGTTTCCTTTTGATTTTTATAATTGTTTGTAAAATGAATTTCGTTGTTGTTGCTGTTGTTGTAGGCTGTTGTGTTTTGTGTGAAAACAAACGTATTGTAGTTGTAATGAATGTGCCCTCATTGTAATATTCAAAATGAAAATAAAAAAAGTCTTCTTTGTTTAGAATCTTTTTTTTTGTATTTTTTGTTTTTTCTTTTTCCTTTTTTTTTTCTTGTGATGTTTTTCAAACTTCGTTTTTTAATTTTTGTTTATTTAAAAATAAGAAATGAAAACATAAAAACTAAAAAGATCTCGAGAACTTGGTTTATGGGCTAATCAACTAGAGAATAAAGACGCAGCGTTAACCCTTTAAGAGTGTTACGGAATTGTAACGAACGTATTAAAGTGTAAGTGTGAAATTGTATTTTAAATCCATGATTATTTTTTTTTTATTAATTTTTTTTATTTAATTAAAATAATAAAAATTTATCCTCTAAAAGATTTTTAAAAATTTTTACGGTTTTTTCTCCGATTTTTTTTGTTTATTATTATTATTGAAATTGTATTTTGTATTCGGAATGAATTAATTTCATTTCTTTTTCTTTTATTTTTTTTTTGTATTTTAATTGTTATGTTTTTAATTCCTTTGAATTTCACTTCATTTATTTATTGTTTTTTTCTCTTGTTTTTGATAAGCTTTAATTCACTTTATTTACCATATAATCGATTTATTTTATATATTTACATACAAACAATAAAAAAAAAAAACAAAAAAAAACAAAAAAAATTTACTGTATATTGATCACTGATCGTCGATGTCGTATTAAATCAACATGGAATTCAAATGAAGCGAAATTGAAAATAAATCAATACCATGAAGAAGTAATTCCAATAAAAATAAATAAAAAAATTTCTTTAAAAGTAAAATATGAAGAGATATGTACAGTGTGCTAAAAAAAGAAATTTACAATTTGTTGTTGTTCTATTTTTCGCCTATATTTTGTCTTTGGCAACAAACAAAACATTTTTATTTGAAGTACATAATTGGCAAAAAGGAATTTTTTTTCTAATTTCATGATTAATTTCGTAGTATAAGCCAATATTTATTTATATTCTCTTTTCTAGGGGAAGTAAGAGATAAACCTTGACTTTTTAATACCAAAATAATTTCCATTTGTCCGAAAGCTATTAAAAACTCTTTGGATCGGCAATATTTTTCTCTTCTTTTTTGGCAACTGCCTTTTGATCCAATTGTGTTCTAAGAGTGTCCACATGACTTTAATTTACATTATGCGCAGCGATCTGAAGATACCGAATCTAAAGATGTCCCACCCGGAGCATATGCTAATATTATGGGCAGTTCAGCAAATTCTAGCCATTTTAATGGAATTGTTTACTTCAAATGCCAGGTCAGATATCAAAATGAAAATATTTCTTCGACGACTTCCTCTCAGCAGATTTCTGGCAAAAACTCGGAAAGCAAACAAAAAATTGTCAGAAAAAATTTCTTAAACAAATCTGTCGTTCAGAAACGACTTTTAAGCTGTATGTCTCACCACCCATGTATAAAACTAATGAACACAATATCAGTAGGTCGTGATCCTGACTAGGTGCAGTAGATATTACAATCAACTAATTTGATCAGGCTATACAAGCTCACAGTAAACATTCTCTTTCCATATCTATCATCCAGCTTTAACATTACTGGTGTATATTCTGACTGTGTAGTCGTCGTAGTCTAGTAGAGGTAGTGTATGGGCTTTTTGAACATGGGGTCACGGTTGAAACCCAAAAAATGAAACGAAATATGAAAAAAAAAAATATTTCTTCTGCAACTTCCTGTCAGCAGAATTCTAACAAAAACTCTTGCCATTTGTCATTCGAAGTCGAACCGCTACTTAAATATAAAATTAACACACACAACATATGTGATGTGGGAATAAGGTTGTAATCCTGTCTGTGGAGGGTTGTAATGTGTGTATATAAACTTCTCTTTCAATTGGTCAATTTACACAAGCTGTTGTATCATTGTATTGGGTGTATTGTGGGACGAATATACAACAGTGTATGCTTGTTGTTGATAATTTTCATATAAAAAGTCCGATGCACTAATACACATTTTTTCCTATGTTTCTAAAATTTGTATTGGTTTCGTGCTATCAAATTGTGTGAATGCCAAGAATTATGAAGAAGAATAAAAATTCAAACAAAATACACAACATACAGCATAGCAGTGAGTGTTCACAAACAACCAAGTGTATTCAATACAATATACACGATACATAGTCGTTTGAATTGGCCAAATGTAATACGCTAGTGATGAACCCAAAGAAGCGTTCGCAACACATGCAAATCATGACGATGATATGGTACATCTTTATGTAGAGGAAATGTTGAGTTAAACTGCCCAGATGTTGTTTTAAGTTGCCATTTTCCTTTGTATAATGATATTAAAATACATGAGCGTATCATAATGCGATTCGCATTCATCAAAATTAATGAACTAATTGCCCAAATCAACCTATGCCCAAATACGATGTACGATTTTCCAAGACTGCCCTTGTCTATACATTTACCCTTCATCTTTCCACTAAACATACTTTGCCAACAACCATTGGACGTGCAAGGGTTATACAGAAGCTGTTAGCCTAAATAAATTTTTTCTTACGTAATTTTTGANATAAATTTTTTCTTACGTAATTTTTGATTTTTTTTTTTTTTTTTCGTCCAAATGAGTCTCAAATTTCTAAAATTAATTGCAACAAAAATAGCAAAAAACCTTCAATTCTTTTTTTTTTTCTAAAAATTATGCCACCTGCCACCATAAAGCACCACCATATAGCATTTAATTGCCAATTAAAAACCGCAATTGTGCAGTTGTTAGTTAGTCTGTTGTAATAATAAAAGTTTCATTAGTTTTATGTTGTTGTTGCTCAATTAAGGTTTGCTTAATTAACGTTCTATTAATAGTTTTAATAAAAAACGAATTATAACAACAACAACAACAACTATTATTATTGTATTATTTGTGTTTTATTTATTTTTTTTATAAGTTGAGTTCATTTCATTTCAATTCAATTTTAATGATTTATTTTTCAGCTGCCACTTAGTCTGTGGCAACATAGACAAACGAATATGCAATGAATTGCTTGTGTTGTATTGTATTGTGTTATTTTAATAATTATTTTCATATTTATTTAACAAATTATTATTTGGTTAAACAAAATAAATGTATGTCTTTGCTGTTGTTTCTATTATTGTATATAATTTTTGTTTTGTTGTTGGTTTTATTAAACGTGCAATCAAATACGAAAACAACAAACAAACAAAAAAAAAAAAAATAGAAAAAATAGAAAAAATAGAAAAAAACCAAAATGAGCGTAACCACAATAATTTTTTATTTCCTGTAACTCATTTAATTGCATTTAATTATTGTACGTATGTATGTATGTATGTATGTATAGACAGATACATTGCCAAAGACAGTTAGTAGTGAAACATACATATTTACTGTCTGTGCATTTTTGTGTGAGAAAATGTGAAAAAAGTGGTAATTTTTTTTTGCCATACATACGTACGTTAGGTATATATACACATTCATATATGTGTGTATACAATGTATACATATAAATGTACAATACATACATCTATATATATTTATGTACAAATATTGAAAATTTAAGACAAAATGTTTGAACCTTAGTTGAAGAGAAATATTTGATCTTAAAATTCTAGAAAATTTAATTTAAAAAAATGTTTTAAAGTTTAAAATTTTAAAAAAAATTAACAGACCTCTCGATGTCTAAAAGCTTATTCTACATTTTCAAATTGTTTAATAAAACTATTAATAACCATGGTTCAAAGCCCAGGTCAGAAATATTTCTTTAGCCACTTTCTCTCAGCACATATTTGGTAGAAACTCTGTGATTAAATAAAATTTCTATGAAAATTTTTCTAAAATCAGTCGTTCGTAGTCGACTTTCAACTTTAGTTTCAGCCACAAATGTACAGAATTAAAACACACAACATAAGTGGTGTTAGAAGCATGTGTGTAAAGATAAATTTGAATTTGAAAATCCAAGACGCAATCCATAAATTTTAGCAGCGCCACATTTGGCGTTAACAAAGCAAAATTTTCTCTTAACAGATCACTGTTAACTGTTTAACAGTGAAAGTAAGTAGTTTAATATTCCACTTTGCGATTATTGTAGACTATTGGCATGAAGTTTAATTCTCATTATGATCATTATTATTTGCAAACAACAATGTTGAAATGAAAAGGATGGTTGATGGGGATAGAGGACGGGATTATTCCAGCTATCCCACTACCACGGTTGGGAAGAGGACACTCTGGACTACCATGTACATATAGTCTGTATGGTGTACTATTTCCTATATCTTCCAAAATGGTCACTGATTTCCTACAGAATTTTCATACATTTTTGGTCGAAAATCGATTTTTTTAAGATTGAATATCTCGACTCACAAAATTATTTCAGCTATCCCACTTCGAAAGTTCGAAAGACTCTCTAGACTATAATTTGCATATAGTCGGGTAAGCGTACTATGTTCCAAAATGGATCTAGAGAATTTGCAAGCAGAAAAAGTGTTATTTTCGAAGCCAATACCATACCACAATATATGACTACATTGCTGACTATATATTAAGAGGCCTTGGAATCTTGCTTCGAGTATGATATGGGACTCATAGACCAAGTATATGTCCTAAAATTAGCTCCTAAACAAGCGAACTTGTTCAGACGGATACTTTTAAACATCTAAGAGTAAGAGCACATTTTGTTCTATTAAGAGAAAAACGCTATATGTGGCGCTGCTAAAATTTATGGATTGAGTCTTGGATTTTCAAATTTGAATTTATCTTCACACACATTGTTAGAAGCTAGGTCATAATCCTAACTGAAGGACAATTAAGTATGTATGTATGTATAGTTGAACAAGCCGTCCTGAGTATTTAAATGAAATTGAATTTTGAACAAAGAAGTCTGTGAACAAGGCCACTTCTGAAAGAAAAGTTATCGCTCAAATCGATTTTGAAATAAATTAATTGTAACGCGCTTTACAGGACGTTGAACCATCTTGTTGGAATAAAATATCGTTGATATTTAGCTGAATAATTTTTGAATAGAAAAATTTACACAGCATGGCACGATGGCTTAATTAATGATGCATGCGAACGGCATACTACATCCAATAGTCAATTTTAATGGATGTAATTGTGACAACATTATTTTAAGGCAACTTTTCCTAAACACAGCCTAGCCATTTAAACATACATTTACTAAATAACTCTTTGAAAATAAAAATTTTAAATCAATTGTAAATTATTTCAATCAGGAGAAATGCGCGGCAACCAATGGTCGTTTGGCTTCAATTCCTATGCAAGCTTTGTTTCATAGACTCGTAAGCCAATATCCTTACATAAAATTTTTCGCACAATCAAAAGACAAAGGCCAACAAGTTACAAACGACCACGAAACGACATTTCGTTTTCGTGCTACAGCAGTAATATTATCTTCGCGACTTGCATTTCTTTGTCTTGTTGTTAGTTTTAAATCGAGGGGAGTAAATTTAGTGTGTAAATGATTAATATCTCCACAAAATTTATTACTTACTAGGTAGACTTAAACGCCGCAGATTTATATTCCCAAAGTAAAAATTTCCTCAATTTGAAGGAATTGTTTTTGCGTTAAATGATTCACGGCGTTGTGCCAAATCGTACTGAATAGTACAGTAAAGTTTAACACAGTTTGACACTTTGTGCTGTCAAAATCGTACGTATATTTGGTCCTTCGTACATAATTGGTCCTTCAGTCAGGTTTACAACCTTGCTTCTCATACCACTGTACATACTGCGTGTGTTTTTAATTTTTATACATGAGTGGCGGGAGCCACTTACGAAAGACAGACTTTTTTCTTTGAATCTTTCCATGGCAATTTTATTTACTCTTAGGGTTTTTGCCGAAAGTCTGCTGAGATTAAGTTGCCAGAGAAATATTCTTTCATTATTCGTTTTGATCGAAATGTCTGACCTGCCTGGTTTGAGTCGTGACATTTCGACGATCATAACCTTATGAAATCTTCTAGGCATATAGGTAAAGAAGCAAAAATTAAAAAAATAGCTGCGGTCTTAACTAGTGTCCGACTACTGCATTTAAGTTTATCTTGAGCAAAAATTATTCAATAATAATCAACCAAGTGTGTGTGTGTGTGTGTGAATGGTTGAAGTAACTTTCAAAATCTCAAATCAATTTTTACACTGCCATAGACGTAACTCCATGTAAACGTACGATTAGATAGTCAGTCTATATCGCAATGACATAATTTGAGTCAACTGCTGTAATGACAGTCTGTAATTATTTATGGTGAATCGAAATAAACGAAAAACTATGCAATTAAATTTCAAAAAAAGGAACAAAAAACTTGTTTATTACAATCAACAAAGCAAATAAATTTGAATATTAAAAAAATATCATAAAAGTAACAACAAAAAAAGTTTTAAAAATTACCCGCGTATTCATAATGACCGCATACAATGGCAATAATTTTTCACATTTTTTTAAAATTTTAATTGACACACAGATGTGTGTACAGAAGAGCGCATAATGGAGGATTGAAAATTATTTTTTAGTTTTTATAAACACCTCTCCTATGAAATCAACGTAATTAGGTTTCCTTTTAATTACTTAATCAATCACTAAAAACCACCCGTTCGTTCTTCAGTAAGTAATTCTTTCAATAAATAAAAGTACAATAAAAACAACAATTTTAAGTACAATAAATAAACATAAAAACTTATTGCATATTATCATCATATTTATTATATTAAAAGAAAACAAAAAAAAAATTTAATTTTTTTTGTTAAACGAGAAGGCTTGGTTTCATAAAAGCCCCATATTTTCGTAAAGAAAAAAAAACCTGTCGTCGTATAATTTTATGAAGACAATGCTGCAAACTTGAATCGTATAAAATATTGTCACTTCATAAAAACACTTTTAATTTAAACAATATGCAATAAAATTTACAGAAAAAGC